>CM049593.1:553121-608353 GCA_026979955.1 Megalurothrips usitatus
CATTACTTTTAATTAATTTAATGTTTCAGCACAACAGCACAGCACAGAAAAATAAACATAACTTATAATTGCATATAAGGACATTGTTACACATTATTATTTTCATCTGAACTATCATCAGCATCCACAGGTTTGTCAGCAGACTTAGGCGGATAAACTAAAACAACCTTCTCAATGAAATATTGGAAAACATTTACATCCCCTGCCCTCCGTCTAAACATAAATTCACCTAAATATGAATCAAACAACCCTTTGGTTCTGTTACAATCAGGAAAACTTCTTTTCACATGCTTCCACATCCCTTCAATAGTATTAGTACAACATTCACTATCTTTTAAGGTGATTTTATGGTTTACTTTGAGGTGGTTATATCCTTTTTTTTTCTAAGCAATCGTAGGCTTTCCAACTATCACTATAAATAGTGGTGCCTGGCAAGACATACTTCTCAATTATGGGAATCAATGTTTTCGCATCCCTCTTGTCCACCTTTGCAAGGAAGCAGTTGCAGGGTAGCAACCCTGCTCAACGCCTCCAAACACCTACTGCTGACTAGCCCTCTTCCTGCCTCACCCCAAAAAAGGTCATCAACACACATCAGCGGCCATTTTGTAAACAGGGAGTCACATACCATACATTAGCCACATTGGCCACATTAGGCAAACATAGCCTATGCAAGGCTGCTTCGTCTGCTCTTCGTGGCGATAAACACGGAAGGAATGTAAAAACTAAGCCAAGCACTGCATTAAACATTTGATGAGATAGCGATTTATTCTTACCTTTTTGTGTTGTGTGTTCACTTTTTCTCTGCATGATGTGATATTATTATAGAAGTACATTCTCATCTTTCTTCTGTTGAGCATCTCATTTATGAAGATTTAAATTTATTACTGACATAACTTTCTAAATAGTTTTGAGCAGGAATACACGATCCTGATTGGAAGTCACCAATTAAGTCGGACATCCTCTTATTACACTGAACAGCCTAAATGCCATAAAAGTTACCGTGTTAAAAATCCAATATATGTTGTATCAACCGCAGTTAGGCGCGGTGAAATAGTAACTTAAGATGTGCGGTACAGCAACCGCACTTCAGTGCGGTGAAATAACAATTTTCAAAATGCCGCCGCAGTTGACTACATGCTAAGAGTGTACCGCAGGAATCTGCGGTGTTTACCGCAGTTTATGTAGGGTCAGAAACACAACGCAGATCTGCGGTTTACACCGCAATTTATGTGGGGTCAGAAATACGCCGAAGTTCAAATGACAGTGTTAGGATCGGGCTAGGTTAGGACTGGTTGAGTGGCATTGATAGCGAAAGGGTGATGCAAGATCCGTTCGGAAGTGAGAACATGGGCGCGGTTGCGAAAGAGTGACGCCCGGAGGTCGACCTACCGTCTAACCCCGCAGGGTCCTACTCGTCAGGTGACAGCCACCGGCAGGCCAAGGTAGGCGTGCGCCAGACGTGGAGTGGCGGAACAATGATTCGCGATCCACGACGCGGACTGGCGTACGCCTACCTCGTTTTCGTCGCGAGGGGCGAGGCAGGCGTACTTCTTGTCACTAACCTGTCACGAGCCACTGTTAAAATATTTTTAGTTCGCCTTGCAAAACAAAATTCTTAAATTTTGTTGGCTTAGCGATAGCAAGGCCCTGGACCGTTTGGGACAAAAATGCTTTGTCTGTTATGACGTCTGATTGCCCGCGCGATTTCTCGACACCGGACAGTCGTAGAAGGCTGAAATTTGGACCAAATATTCCTAGCATATCGGAGTCAACATCAAATTTCGAGCACCTTATGTAGCATCTTAGATACGTTTTACAATTGTTATAAAATACCAAAAAAACAACAAGGTAGGCGTGCGCCAGACCGCGTCGTGCCGTAACAGGCTTCGCTCATCGCGAAGCACTGTAGGGCCACTCCACGCCTAACGCACGCCTACCTTGGCCAGCCGGCGGCTGTCTTGAGCCGAGTAAGTCCCTGTGGGGCCAACCAGCCAGTAAGACGCCCTGCGGGCGTCGCTTTTTCGCCCGGTCGCAGCTACCCTCATGTTCTGGCAGCTGGACGTGTCCTACATTGCCTTGTTGTCATCGATGCCCGTTAACCATTCCTAAACTACTCTTACCTAACTGAGCTTTACCTACTCAGGTCTCCACTAACCTAACCGAGCGTAACCCACTCAAATCACTGATCTGCTCGACGACTCCCGAGGACGGGGTCCCCGGTCTCGAGACCGGAGGCTTTTTTCATTCGCCATACCCTTACGATGCCTTTGTGCAGTGCCGCAAACCGCATTTCTCTGTGTCACTTGGTTTTCGAGATTTAGCGGTCGTTTCATGTGGACGTGTGCAGCAGAGGTGTGGCAGTGTCGGCACTCGCAAAGCAGCTAGTCGAACCACTTAACCGCCAGGAAACAGAAAAATCGAAATTTCAATTGGGAAGATTTTTGTCTTCGGCCTGTAGTTCAGTGTGGACACTCGCACAGTCGACGGTCAGACTGCCAAACCGACAGAAAATCTCTAAAACCTCGCAAAAATTATTTTGAAACTGTTTGGTACTTTGCCGCACATATTGCAAACCAGGGTTACGTGTTTTTTTTTCGTTCTTTGCTACTACTACATATGCTGTAGCACAAAAGAACGAGTATTGCGCTCGCCCATTCTGTTAAACCATCTCAAAAACCACGTAACTTAAGAACCTTCTGTGTATACTCTTTTGATCGGACTGTGATGTAGCTAAATCCTCACAAACTACTTTTTTTAAAAACGAGAAAAATTTCCTTTTTATTGGGGAACATAGATACCGTGTCTGGGGATCAGGCGCTGCCGCCGGTCAACAATCGCTCGTCGACCGTGGTGCCGCCCGGAGTAATTGAACCGCCAGTGGATGGCAGCCGCTAAGTTATACTGAATGTACGGAATAATATGAAAACAAAGACGGCCATGGAGAAAGCCATTGCATTCTAGGGTGGACTCGTTCTCTGATCTCTATTCAATCCAAGTTCCGCTTTTCCAAAATAAAATGAAAATATTTGCCATGACATCGTTCATGTCAAGCATTACGATCATAAACGTAATAGGAAAATATATTTTTAATACATTCTTAACATATTATTGGGACTAGAGGTGTGCGAACAAGCTTGTTCAGATTTGAACCGAACACGAACAGATTTCAATCTGAAATTTTCGAACCGAACCGAACATTATAAAAAATTTCCCGAACCGAACCGAACAGTTCTTGTTCAAATTCGAACCGAACACAAGCAAAGCAAAAGAAAAACACGTATTCACAGGAACATAGGGCATTATTTAACACATCGCAGTTAAAAACTAGATTTCACTCTTTAAGTTCAACGTAGAACCAAAATTTTAATTAGAGCAAGTCACGAGTAGAAGTCAAGGCCCAGGGGACTATGCAAATAATCTAATAATGCATTGCTTGCAGGAATGGAGAAAAAGCAAGTAGAAGCAGTCCAAGCATGACATTTTCTTGGTTCTATTTGGAGATTTTCTGACTGACATTTCGATCCGTTCATAAATTTGTTCGGTTCCGAACGGATTTTTTCGTGGTCTTTCGAACAGTTCGGGTCCGGACACTCGTTGTTCGTTCCCGATCGAACAATAATGCGTTCGGATCGGTTCGTGTTCGTTCGACACACCTCTAATTGGGACGTAGCCATTGTCGCGTGCCGCGTATCCTCTATTGTCCAACAAACTACTCCGAGCGACACCACGCCAGGTCGATTGGACGTAACTTAAGAACCTTCTGTGTATACTCTTTTGATCGGACTGTGATGTAATTTAATCCTCACGACCGTTTTTTTAAGTGAAAATAAAATAACTCTTTTTTTGGGAACGTAGACACCGTGTCTGAGGAACACCCAAACAAGACTGTCCGGGTGAACGCAGGGCGTTCACGGAGAGGCTCGTTCTTTGTGTGCACGTACCTTACATGAATTTCCATAGGAATTTTTCGGAGTTTTCTGAAAGTATTTCACATAGAAGCAAAAAGAACGATTTTGGCGCTCGCTTTGTCTGTTTCTACTCTCATCCTGAAAATTAACGTAGGGCTGTTCCTATGATGCTGTTTATGGTCTGTGATGTAGACAGCGCCTTTGGACAGCCTTTAAAAAAACATGAAAAATCAAATTACTCTTTTCCTGAGACCGAAGATGGCCGCTAGAGCGGTAAACAATCGACCTGGCGTGGTGTCGCTCGGAGTAGTTTGTTGGACAATAGAGGATACGCGGCACGCGACAATGGCTACGTCCCAATTAGAGGTGTGCGAACATGTTCGAATTCGAACGAACACGAACCGATCCGAACGCATTATTGTTCGATCGGGAACGAACAACGAGTGTCCGGACCCGAACTGTTCGAAAGACCACGAAAAAATCCGTTCGGAACCGAACAAATTTATGAACGGATCGAAATGTCAGTCAGAAAATCTCCAAATAGAACCAAGAAAATGTCATGCTTGGACTGCTTCTACTTGCTTTTTCTCCATTCCTGCAAGCAATGCATTATTAGATTATTTGCATAGTCCCCTGGGCCTTGACTTCTACTCGTGACTTGCTCTAATTAAAATTTTGGTTCTACGTTGAACTTAAAGAGTGAAATCTAGTTTTTAACTGCGATGTGTTAAATAATGCCCTATGTTCCTGTGAATACGTATTTTTCTTTTGCTTTGCTTGTGTTCGGTTCGAATTTGAACAAGAACTGTTCGGTTCGGTTCGGGAAATTTTTTATAATGTTCGGTTCGGTTCGAAAATTTCAGATTGAAATCTGTTCGTGTTCGGTTCAAATCTGAACAAGCTTGTTCGCACACCTCTAGTCCCAATAATATGTTAAGAATGTATTAAAAATATATTTTCCTATTACGTTTATGATCGTAATGCTTGACATGAACGATGTCATGGCAAATATTTTCATTTTATTTTGGAAAAGCGGAACTTGGATTGAATAGAGATCAGAGAACGAGTCCACCCTAGAATGCAATGGCTTTCTCCATGGCCGTCTTTGTTTTCATATTATTCCGTACATTCAGTATAACTTAGCGGCTGCCATCCACTGGCGGTTCAATTACTCCGGGCGGCACCACGGTCGACGAGCGATTGTTGACCGGCGGCAGCGCCTGATCCCCAGACACGGTATCTATGTTCCCCAATAAAAAGGAAATTTTTCTCGTTTTTAAAAAAAGTAGTTTGTGAGGATTTAGCTACATCACAGTCCGCTCAAAACAGTATACTCAGAACATTCCTGAGTTATGTCGTTATCGAGATGAAAGTGTGGTATAATAGACAGGGCGAGCGCAATACTTCTTCTTTTTTGCCCTAGCATATGAAGTAGTAGCAAAGAACGAGCAAAAAGCCCGTTCTCGGACTATGTTCTTGATCGACACGCGGGACTAACATATGGCGGTGCTCCGGTCCATGACTGTCGTACTTAGCTTCGAAGCGTTCTGGTCAGCGTGCGCAGCTTAGTAGTCGCAGCGTCGGGGTTCGACTCCCGGTCGAAGGAGTAGTATTTTCTTCAGCGAAGGTTGATTATTTCGCTGCCCGATCACGCGGAGGACTTAGTTGGAGCTCAATGTTCTCGAAATTTCAAGTAAATTTAACTCCCAGAACAGTCGAATGCAAGGCCTCAGGTTTTTGCTCTTGACTGAACTGTCAAACTTAAGTGCATTTTTTACCCGATCCTAGACAAATTAACTTAAGCCAAGAACATTTCTCTCCCTTACTTTTTGCTTTCTCTCGATACAATCATGTTCTGGACGAAATTGAGTTTTCGTCTCGAGAGCAATTCTCTTGTCCCGAGAACGGGATTTTTTGGGTGAATAAGGCGCTGACGCCGGTAAACAATCGCTCATCAACCGTGGTGCCGCTCGGAGTAACAATTAGACCGCCAGTGGATGGCAGCGACTAAGTTTTACTAAATGTACGAAATAATATGAAAATAAAGACTGCCGTGGAGAACGCCATTGCATTGTGGGATGGACTCGTTCTTTGATCTCTATTCAATCCAAGTTCCGCTTTTCCAAAATAAAATGAAAATATTTGATCGCATCGTTCATGTCAAGCACTTTAAACATAAACGTAATGGCAAAATATGTTTTCGATATTTCCCTAACATATCATTGGGACGTTGCCACTGTCGCGGACCGCGCATCCCCTATTATCGAACAAATTACTCTGAGCGGCACCACGGCAGAGTTTAGTGTTGACCGCGACCGGTGCCTCTTCCCCGCCTGCTCTGGCGGCCATCTTCAGTCTCAGAAATTTCATCTTTCGTTTTTTGACCAAAATCGCGCTGTCTACATCACAGGCCGACAAAAACAGCATCATCAGAACCTTCCTACGTTATGCGGTTGCCAAGATGAAAGTAGAAACAGACAGGGCTGAGATACCGTTCCGATAGAATATAATTTAAGGTACGTGTACTCAAAGAACGAGTTTTTCCATTAACGCTCTGCGTTCACCAGGACAGTCTTGTTTGTTGTAAGGGGCCGTACGCATATTACGTGACCGATTTTCGGCCCTTCTTAGACCCCCCCCCCCCCTCCCGTGACGTGGATAACCTAACCTTTTCATGGATAAAAGATACACCCAAAAAATCCCGTTCTCGGAACAAGAAAATTGCCCTGGAGACGAGAACAGTTTGCTCTCAATTTCGTCCAGAACATAATTGTATTGAAGCGAGAGAAATGTTCTTGGCTTAAGTTCATTTGTCTCGGATCGGGAACAAAATGCACTCGAGTGCGACAGTTCAGTCAAGAGCAAAAATCCGAGACCTTGCTCTCGACTATTCTGAGAGTTTAATTTACTTGATATTTCTTGAACATTGAGCTCCACCTGAGTGTTCCGCGTGATCGGGCAGTGAAATAATCAACTTTTGCCGAAGAAAATACTACCACCCCGACCGGGATCCGAACCCCGGCACTGTGACTTGAGGGCTGCGCACGCTGACCATTACGCTATGAAGCTGAGTATGACAGCGGTGGACCGGAGCACCGCCATACGTTAGTTCCGCGTGTCGATCAAGAACGTAGGCCGAGAACATGGAAACCGAGAATTGTTCTGCACTCGGACCGAGAACGGGCTTTTTTGGGTGTAGGGCGTAGTATGCAGCTTCACCCCCCCCCCCCTAAATCCGGTCACGTAATAGGGATACGACCCCTAGGTTGCGTAAGTTCATATTGGGATGTCTTGTTGGGCCCGTAATGTACACCGGCGGATAAATACAGGGGTCTACTTTATTTGGAGTCCGTTATTTTGTTGCTAGTCGAACTGGAGTGCTGAAAATTAGGGCTGTGCGGTTAACCGGTTAATGCGCTCGGTTAATTGACTAACCGGATGTCCGGTTTTGGAATATGAAAAATAACACTGTAAATTGTAAGGCGAGGTTCCTCACCGCTAGAAAGCGATTTGACTCAAATTTCTATACTTTTTAAGGACGAGGTTCAAAATGATCACCCCAATCGGTTGATGTCAGTAGAATTGTCGCCATGGAAGGGCGGGGTTTGAGGGACGTTTCCCTCCTAGGGCGAGGTTCATTTCCCTAATAAAGTAATGGAAAGTCCATCGCTCTAAAAAGGTGACGCATACCTGCATCGCCCAAATTACGTGATAAACCTCACCCTTCGTTTTTCAGTGAACCGGTTAACCTGAAACCCCATAGTGCACCGGTAAAGCGGGTTCTGCCGGTTAAGGCCATTCCTTACGCATTTTGACTGCGAACTAGAAACTTCAAAATCGGCACACGCATAGATTCAGTGATGCACAAGGGCCCTGTAAAACCCCGTGCCGATTGTTCAATTTTGAACGGAGATACGAGCGTTCAAAGTGCCCAATTTGTCCAATTGGCGACAGAGATAGCGCTAAAAGTATGCGTTGCACGAGGACAACAAGCACGTCGTTGCGAAGAGCACACCTTCCTCTGTTCCGTATGATTCGTCATAAGTTTGAGATCCATCTACAAATGTTGAATTTGGGCGTTGTAGCACATGCCGTTTTGTGAAACTTAAGAAGCGACCAAATCATTAACTTTCTGAAATAATCCGGGATTTTGACGAATCATATGGAATAGGTCACCAACAACCAGGCACATTTGGTTCTACAACTTTTTCTGTACGACAAATAGTTTTGCCGTTATCTCTGTTTTAAGTTTGAGCTGTTTCCGACACGTTTCGTCTCTTTCGAATTTGCCGGGCTCGAAACTGCTGTCTGCTCGGTGGCGCTGGTGGAAGGCAGAGGAAGGTTGGGGGCATGCCGACCGAGTAAACAAAAGCCCACACAGACAAAGAAGGCAACACACTAAATTCTTCTGTACAATTTCGTCCAGAATTGCGTACGAATTTACGCATACGCAGCTTACGTACTAATTCGTACTTAAATTATGTACAATTTTGAAGATTTGTTCCCAATTGCGTACAATATTGTACATAACAACGTACGAATTTGTACATAAGCTGCGTATGCACAAATTCGTGCGCACTTCTGCACAAAATTGTACAGAAGCATTTAGCGTGAATATAATGTGCCGCCCCGCCGGACCCCGCCGGCCGGCCCGGTCCCCGCAGACCTGGAGCGCTTCGGTCCCGGGCCGTGCCATCCTCATGCTCCTGAGGCCCGGCTGAGACCGTCTCCAGGACTGCTGCGGCCGTGCAAAGGCCGTTCCAGTTGGGCTACAATCGTCATTCAAAATTCGAATCCGCGTAAAACTGGCGCGATAATGCGCGTGGCGTTGTGCGTTCGGTCTCCAGAAATCAATTTAAAAAGTTACTATTTTGGGGCCCTGCCTGAGGAAAGAGTACCGTTACGGTCGCGGCTCCCGCCTCCCCCCCCCCCCCCCCCCCCCCCCCCCATCTCTCTGGGCAGGGCCGCCGGCAGGGCCGCCTCGCCGGCGTCCGACCATCCTCCGGCTGTCTGTGCCCGGCCGTCTACCTGTGACGGTGCACCGAGGCCTGGCCCGGGCCGGAGGAGACGCAAAACCAGGGAAGCCCAGCGATTTTCATGGCATGAGACGAAACCTATGGGAGCTCAGAATCCAAAATCTGGTTCCGATCGCGATTGTCAAATTCTCATGCGGCCCACTTTTCAGTTATATTCATATTGTGGCGCCGAATAGAGCAGCCCTACTAATTAAAAGATTATACCAAAATTTCGTTTGTGGTCATTACTACAGTACCATAATGGAAATGAATAGTACTGCATGGGTGATTGTGAAGGAATGCACGCGCAAATTTCCATTACGGTCAATGAGTCCAAATGTATGGGGCCCAAAACCTTCGACGTACAAACAACCAAATTCTAATGCCACGCCGACAAAATGTTATTTCCGAACGGGTAGAGGTACAAACTTCTGAAAACAACCGATTTATTCGTCAAAACGTGCCCGAAAAGTTGAGATGATCATTGAACACTTTTGAACGCGAAATAAAAAAGTTCGAAAATAGACTAGCATACTGTCACTGCGAGAACAATACCGTGCCGAATGTACCCGGAATCCCCGGAGGGGATTCCGGGTTGACACAGCTAGGAATGCTTATCTCTAGCTAAACAAAATCGCCCAGTTAAAATAACGTATGTTAAACTTTTCAGAAACATAATGAAACCAGTCGAATTTATCCCTTTCTTGCACGCAAGTGCTCAAACTGGTTATATAACAGATACCTGTTAATTAACAACACCACAATAACCGGTTAGCCACTCGTAACCGATTTATGCTAAAAATTCCCTAATCGGTTATTTTAGAGTAACCGGTTAAATAGTTTAATCAACGGTTATTTTAGTAACCGGTTACCAATTCCCATTTGCAGAAACCGCATAGCCTTCGCTGAAACTGTGTAAGCACGTTCCAAAGATTCTTAAGGTCCCTGGACGCTAATTTTATTGATTCACAGTACTGAACCCCATTAACTGCGAAAATTGCCGCGATGGGCAACCCATGCGGCGGGCGTGCCTGTGTACAGGTGCTAATCTTTGTCCCAGCGGAAACTAAAGCCCGCGGACGAAGCTTCGCATCGTTGGAACCTCACGTTGGCCCTCGATATTTGTAGAACTTGCCCCTGATATGCAGGCAGACCCGCCGGACATCGGTCCACAGTAGTAATAAAATGCACGTACTGCACCATGGCCTTGACCATGGAATTTCAAGGCCGCGAGGGCTTGAAGGTCAAGGCCGCGGCTTGTGAAGCCCATCTCTATGCTTCAAGGCTACGGGTGTTAGAAAATTTCGAGGTTCTGAGTGTTTTTCGTTCAAGGTCACTCTGTTAAGGGGTGCAGGTGCTGCGGAGAGTGCTTTCCGAAGTATCCCTATGCTTCAAGGCCACGGGTGTTAGAAAATCTCGAAGTTCTGAGTGTTTTTCGTTCAAGGTCACCGCTCTCAAGGCCACATTTCTACTGCGGTTGTGTTAAATGCCACGCTGGGCATTTAACACAACCGCAGTGGAAATGAGAGTCTCCACAAGCCCGCGCACGTTTTCACAGAATGACCTTGAAATGTGGCCTTGGCAGTGAGCGGCCTTGAGATTTCCCGCGAAAGGATTCAGTTCAGAGCATTTTTTTAAACACTGGGGTAGTGAAAATATGCTTCTCCACAGCACCTGCACCCTTTTACAAGGTGACCTTGAACGAAAAACACTCAGAACTTCGAAATTATCTAACACCCGTGGCCTTGAAGCATAGGGATACTTCGGAAAGCAATTTCTGCAGCACCTGCACCCCTGAACAGAGTGACCTTGAAATGTGGCCTTGAGCGCGGTGACGAACGAAAAACACTCAGAACTTCGAGATTTTTTAACACCCGTAGCCTTGAAGCATAGAGATGGCCTTCACAAGCCGCGGCCTTCACCTCCAAGCCCTCGCGGCCTTGAAATTGCAAGGTCAAGGCCATGGTGCAGTACGTGCATTTTATTACTACTGTCCACAGCGATGGGGGCCCATGGGTAGGGCTGGGCGGTAAAACGGTATACCGGTTTAAAAACCGTTTTTTTCAAAACCTTTTAAAAGGTTTCAGTTTTTCAGAAAACCGGTTTACCGTCATACCGGTTTATTTCGGTTTACCTTTTTGACATCGAAACCGGTTTACCTGCGAAAAGGTTTCACTCCGAAACCGGATGCAGATTCAGATTTAGTTTTGAGCAGCGCCGTCATTGAAAGCAGGGCGAGAGCGGAGAGCGCCAGCGCCACCGCCGCCCGCCGTTGCCGCACACGCCGCCCGCCACCACCGGCCGCTGCTGACGCGACGGACAGTAGGGAAGAGGGGGGGGGGCGTCTCTCCAGTTCTGAGAACAACGCTGCGCGCCGCGACAGCGACACAACAAACATCGGCCCTCGCATTCGCATCATCCGCATCGCACGCAAGGAGCCCTCGGCTCTCGCCGGCAGCGACAGGCCGCCGGGGCATTAATTCTAGGCATTGAATGATGAAACACAGAATACATGCCGTTTTTCTCCAAAAACCGGTTTCGCGATCAAAACCTTTTAAAGGTATACCGGTTTATACCGTCAAACCGGAAACCTTCACATGAACCGGTTTTTACTGAAACCTGATATCGGTTCTTAAAACACAAAACCGCCCAGCCCTACCCATGGGTCCCTGGCATATGCCATATTTGTCAAACTGCCCTCGAAATGTAGACAGACCCGCCGGACATCGGATATTTGTGATAGTGGCCCTGGAAGGTATGATGGAGACCCATGTGGGGCCATAGGGGCCCCGTGTGCGCGATATTTGTGATATTACCCCTGGAAGGTAGGGAAACCCGCCGGATATCGGTCGGCATCATCGGGTACCCATGCGGGGCCCCGTATACGCGATATTTGTGGCACTGCCCCTGGAAGGTAGGCCGACCCGCTAGGCATCGGTCCGCATCGCTGGAGACCCATGAGGGGTCATGGGGGTGGGGTGGGGGGGGGGTATTTGCAATATTCTTGACATTGCCCCGAGAAGGTAGGCAGACCTGCCGGGCACCCGCTTGGATTGGTACAGCCCCACCGGGGCCCTCGGAACGTTGTTGCACGATTGCCCGTTCTTCCCGCTGTTGACCTGTGTGGCCACATTCTCACTCGTCTTTTGACCCAGTCGGTCCAAGGCTTCGCTGTTGCTCAGACAAAAAGACAAATAGTTTTTGCTGGGTAGTCATTTATGTTCATTTACTGGAAACTTCACTTGTTTAAAACTTAGCAGAGGAAAGATAAAACATAAATAAGCATCACATATTGCATTGAACCCTTCACAACCAAACAAAGTCAGATACAGCCAATGTAAGCATATGCATCACCGATCAAGGGAAAGAGAATGCATAAGTAGCAAGAAGGCAAGATGTACTGTCACATTAAGAAATTTGATCAAGTCCAGAGCATCTCAGTAACAGGTAAAAAAGTAATACAAAATTGTTTAGAAAGAACTAAAAGGTCTTAAATTATTAGAGGAAACGGTTTACGATACTACAGTCAAGGATGGATGAGCTAAATTTAACGTTGTTACATAATGCCAAAGTTTTCAAAATTACTACATTAATAATTTATATTCCATAAACTGAATAAATACTGCATCTTGATGAAATTTACATGGATGATCATTCACTTGACCCCTCTTTCGAAACGTCACTCGGTTTCGGCTGCAAGTCCTCCGTTCGCGAGAAATCGCGGGTGAAGCGCGGAGCGCAAGTGTCGTGCAGCGTCACATTCTTTTCGCGTTTTCTCGAAAACCGTAACAGATCGATCAAAACCGAGGTCAGATTCGGAAAGAGGATGAATTTCTGGTCGAAATGGACATTTTTTGACATTTCTTATCTTAAAAATTATTTTGGTCATTAACACCTAAAATGTTTTTTATCGCCAAAAAGTTCCCCCATCATCTAAAAAGGCGTGCTATAGTTCAAAAAATCCCTCAATACCTCGTGAAAACGAAAATACCAACCACAAAAAACATTTTGTTTCGTTCCGGAGATATTTGAATTCTCCCGCGCCTCTGCACACCCCCTTCACCACCTCCGCGCTGATCAACTGTTCGGCCGCGGCACCCTTCCACCCCGCGCGCCCCGCGCCCGCAGCATAACCCACCCGCACCCCACCCCCGGTCTCCAGCAGGCAGGTGGCAGGATCTGTGTCTTTTTTTGAATATTAATCAAATTTCACTCAGACTCATCTGAAATACATGTCGCAACGGTAAGTGTATGGCTGGTCTTCGCAATGCGACCGTTATAACGTCTCTCCTGTACCACGTTTGTGAATGCGTCTGAAGTGAATGTGTTGTTTACATCTGTGTACAGGCTTAGGCGTCCACGGTATATTTGTCTGCATCTGAAAGAACAGTAAAGGCTTTCCCGTGCCTCGCATGGTTGTAATTCGTTTTTACTTGGCGATTTATGTGTAAGGTTTTTGTTTTTAAAAGTTCTTTCCTATAGATATTTATTTATTGTAATCTCATTGATGTTTTTTCTTGTCAGGCCGAGAATATGTTTTAGGGAAGGACCACAATTGTGTATTTTGAAGTATTTTACTGTCAATGTGAGTACATGTAGTTTTGTTTTTCTTCAATTTCTGTACTAAATCGCTGTTGCAATTAATTGAAATTCATAACTTTTTCCAGTAAGGTTTGCCAGTGTGATTTGGACCATCTTACCAATGTGAAGTGTGAGGTTATGGTGTTTATTTTGTTCTTCTTTGTGTGCCCCTGGTAAGAACCAATGACATTCATATCATGGTTTTAAGTATTTTTAGTTCTTAATTTATTATTTCTTCGGTACTGTATGCATTCATATTTTCTCTAATTCACAGGTATATAGCAGCATGTCATACTGTACCTTTGGGAAATACGAGGCTAAGGAGACCGGATCTCATTCATGTAGTGGAAAACTAACGAGCAGAGATGACCTCACTATTGATGATGTTCGCCTTTTAAAAATAAGATGTAAAAGGATGTAAAAGATCACTGAAGTCGGTGTGTGAAAGACACCAGAAGAGTCTGCTTGAAGCATATGCTTCACATGAAACAACTTGTTGAAATCCCTTTGGAGAGCATGCTGAATCAGGCAAGAAAAGACCTAAGGCGAGAAACCTGAAAGAAATAACTTTAAAAGTGAGAGATAAAGGAAAATCTAAAGGTTTTTTTTGCTAATTCCTGGAAAGAAAATGTGTGTATCCTGCAGTATAAAATTCAGTTCCCATTTCGAAAGGAAAAAGAAATTAAGTGATCCTCAAGATATTGGGAATGAAGAATCTGCCTCAGAAGTGGTGACCGGACAACAAACACTCCAAAATCTAGGGGCTATATCGTCCCCTTCGCTACCATCCTCTTCCCTTCGAAGATCCCAGCCTGACCCTTCTGATGCTATTTCCAGTTCAGGGCAAGAAGCTGTAGACAAGAAAGATTCTAATTTTCCTGAAACTCTCGACACTCTGAATTGCTGGCTTCAATCTGTTGATAAAAATCCAGTATCACTGAGGCAACTTTCTGCTTCGAATTCTTACTTGCAAAAAGTCCTCTGTGATATTCGGGAGGTGTTATATATATATATATATATATATGCTATATTTGCAGATAGGTTGTTGATGTAGCTTAATAGTAATAGAAAGATACCTCTGCTTAACTATAGCTACAGGGGGGGGGGGTCGTTTTGGGTACTGGAAAAGTCCAAGAGAAAGTCTTCGCTCGAGCGATCGCTCCGCTCGCTCAGCAATAACGTAATTCGATGTTTATATGCCAAAAAGCACTTCTCTATTGCTTACTTCAATAACATAGTGCTGGGATTTTATCATGGTTGTGCGAAAAAAAAAGAAAAAAAGATGCCCTCCATAAAGATGACTGGCTTGTTATTAAGCGCTCGAGATGAACAGCGCTTAAGAGAAAATGTTTAACGCGGTAGGGTAAGAGGACCAGTGATGGCCCCTCAGCGGATTCCAGCGAATACCGCGGGGGAAACGCCGCGAACTTTCCCACAAACTTAATACCACGTATCGGCAACAGTTTCATGTGGAAGTTTTAAAAATTTGAGCCGCTACACACTGTAAATCCTGGAGCGACATTTGTCGCTCTTAGAAGAGCGACATTGTGTCCCCAATTTCGTCGCTTTCCAAAGAGCGACGCTTAAAATCGTCACTCTTTTAGAGCAATGTTTCTGAATAATGGTGCTCTAAAAGAGCGATGCTACGAAAATGTCGCTCTTTTAAAGCGACGTGCGTCGCTCAATTAGGGCGACGGCTCAAATATCGCTCTATTACAGCATCGCATTGTACCGTCGCCCAAATTAGGCAACGAATGTTTCTTTTCGATTTACAGTGCAAGGGCACACCAGCTGTTAGGGGCCATACAAGTTGGCCCGCCCTACCAAACGACCAAAAACATTTTTTTCAGAATTTTTGGACCACTTGTAGGGACTCCGCAAGAGCCATTTGTAGTGAGCTTAGGCAACCCACAAAGCACCACTTGTTCGCTCGTCCTGTCGATAAACTGCGGGAAGACTGTACTTTTTCGGCTTAGTTATGGTGGGGCCTTGTTGAAGAGGTGTCTGGGGAGTGACCGAGGCCGTCAGGTCACGTGGGTTCACTCAGTGCTCAGCAACTCCGTTTGTACCTCTAAGATAGTGAATCCTCCGCCATTTTCCTATTAGTGGTTGTATTTCGTTTCCGAATGGCTTGATTTCAAAAAAGTGTCTTCCCGTAGTTTATCGACAGAGCAGGTGAAAAAGTGCTGCTTTGCGGGTTGCCTAAGCTCACTACAAATGGCTCTTGCGCGGAGCCCGGAGTGGTCAGAAAATTCTGAAGAAAATAAATGTTTTTGGTCGTTTGGTAGGGCAGGGTAGCCCTGGGCGGTATTTCGGTATACCGGTAAATACCGCGGTACTTTTACTCGTTCTTTGCTACTACTAGATATGCTGCCCTGTCTGTTAAACCACACTTCCATCACTAAAACCTTAAGAATCTTTTGAGTACACTGTTGTGATCGGACTGTGATGTAGTTTAATTCTCACGAACTGTTTTTTTTTTCAACGTAAATAAAATTACTCCTTTTTTGGGTTTGTAGACACCGTGTCTGGGGAATAGGCGCTGCCGCCGGCCAACAATCGCTCGTGTACCTTAGTGCAGCTCGGAGTAATTGGACTGCCAGTGGATGGCAGCGGCTAAGTTTTACAAAATATACGAAATAATATGAAAATAAAGACTGACATGGAGAACGCCATTGCATTCTGGGATGGACTTGCCGTTTGATCTCTATTAAATCCAAAGTTCCACTTTTCCAAAATAAAATAAAAATATTTGATCGCAGCGTTGATGTCAAGCATAGGAACGTAATGGCAAAATATCTAACATATCATTGGGACGTTGCTACTGTCGCGGACTGCGCATCCTCTACTGTCGAACAAATTACTCTGAGCGGCACCACGGCAGAGTCAACTGTTGACCTCTTCCCCGCCTGCTCAGGCAGTCATCTTCGGTCTCATAAAATAAGTAATTTAAATTTTCGTTTTTTTGCCTAAAATCGCGCTGTTTACGTCACAAGCTGATAAAAACAGCGTCATCAGAACATTTCTTCGTTATGTGGTTGTCAAGATGAAAGTAGAAACAGACAGGGTGAGTCCAAAACTCGTTCTTTTTGCTCCTACCCTACAAACCCAAGAGTGTGGTAACATGCTTTTCCTAAAGTGTGATGGGTGCCACACTGCCCGCGTAAAAACGTTTTATAAGTTTTTTATTTAACTCATATGTTTTTCTTTTAAAATTCTTATTTGACGGAATTGTTTTATAAAATTTTATAAGATCTTATATAACTTTTGTCTTGGACTTAAGAGATTTTCGTCGGTTATCTTATGTTATTTTATTTAATGAGAACTATATTTAAATTTTATTTAGCTATTCCCGCCATATTTTCCATTTTTTTATTTAAGAAGAGTTTTATTTTAATTTTATTTAGTTATATTCTGAGCTTGGGGTATGGCAGTTAAACGGCCCGGTCGTTGGCCGTTTAAGTCCGAATTTTGCTCGTCTTGAGGCTGTGGCCGTGGGCGAGCGCCTGCGAATGATGGGAAGCCATCCCACACGACACGTATGCACACACCCTTAGCTGCCATGGATTTAGTGAACAAGAGGGGGGAAAAAAATAGATTTCTTCAGCAATTAAAGTTTATTTTCATTCACAAATTTACCTCGGAAGTATTTGGCCTCAGGCACACATACTGGCCAACACGAATTACTTTGTGCAGAATAGCATCTACAGCAATTACTTCTACCTGTCTACCTACTACAATTGGTACAATGTGACGTACAACATAACTACCTTCTGGGTGCATAAATGTTTTCATGTGATCGATTTGGAATCCCTTAACAACTGCTAAGTCTCCCTTGTCAGTACATCTTACAAAGCACATAATTTCACCATAGGCCATTTGGTTTGAATTGTTTTTATAACAGATGGTGTAATTATTCCTCTTCATTTGCCTTTCGTAAATTGAACATGTATAGATCTCCCTCTTCATAGCAGCTCTATAAAAAAAAGAGCAGTTCGTACATCCAAATGCATGAAGTGCTTGCTGCTCACTTTCAGATACATTATAATCTCTAATTTTGTTACGGAACTCCACTTTCCTAAACAATGCACTCTCGATGTCAGAAGTTTCAACACGGGCCCGAAGCACATTAACGCCGCATATCAATCAGACATTGTTTATTAGTTCCTTTCCTTGATTTTTGGACCCATGAATACATTTGGCTAATTCCCCATTGAAACTTTCAAATTGAAAGGCGGAAATAAATTGTAGGTTTCCCCACCGCCTTACAGTTAATGGTAGATGCAACAGGTTGTGCAAATTGTAGGTCATGGCCTCACTTTTATATAGCCTGGAAAAATTTCTTAAAAACATTCTGAGCATAACTTCTGCTACCTCCAAGTCTGTTTCAGTAATGGTATCACGCAGCAATATCTCCAGAGCACACACAAACAGCATCCAATGTTGAAGGTATTCCTCATTCATAAACTCAGACAATATTACAAGAGAATAATAGAGCAAGAATGCCCTTAATTCATTTGCTTTCCACTTGGTAAAACTTTCAGTCGACTTGGGTATTCTTGTTACAAAATCAGGAACTTTGATATTCTCTAAGAACTTATTTATAGCATCTCGATGACTGCGTAAGCTGTATGGCAACTTACCATCTGACAAAAACCAAAGGGTAAAAAATTGCTTGATAATACCTATCAACAGATGCATATACTCAGGAAAGACCACAGAGCTCCTATCACAAAGAGGCAATTTAGATATAACACTTCTACCAAGAACTCCTTTTTTCGGCTCAAACTTGCCTCCATTGGCCTGAATTCTTCTATTTAAAGTTATTTCACCATGATTCCTCATACGTTCAGCTGTTCTGAGCGTGCTGGATTCTTCCTGGAAAGAGTAAATGCGTTTCCTCTTTATTTTCTTCACGCCTGGTAGCACAGGACCCGGAGGAAGCTTCATCATTTTCTGTTCACATGTGTGACAGCAGTGTCTTCCACCATGAGTTAAAATATTCTGTACCTGGGCTCGGACAGGACCATCAACACAAAAACCAGGACAAACTACCAGAGATGTTTCCATCTGCTTGGTCTTTGGGTGCATCCATTTTACCCCATGGGAGTACAATCCATTTAACTCATCTGCATAGGGCTTAAAAAATGTATTAAACATGGGCTTTTGGTCATCTACCCACACACCATTAACCAGAAGGAACTTATATCGAACACTTGGAGGAATTTGCAAAATAACATATTCCATAGGCCACAGAGAAGAATCTCCACTTTCGGTTAAAGCAATACCATCCGTATGACCAAGTAATGTTAGATTATATTTGCCAGGAATTTCGGTTCTTTTAAATTCTGATCCGTCGCACACATCTAAGTAAACATCTTGATTAGCTTTACTAGCTCTGTGAGCTGAATATTTGTCAATGTAATCAGCAAGATTATGGTTCTCAAACAAGTTTCTGATCTGATCTTCTAATGATAACTGAAAAAATCTACAACTAATATCTGAATTGCACAGTGTACATTTCTTATGATTTTCACCCAAATAAAACTGACACATTTTACAATAGTAATGAATTTTTTCCTCGGGTAAAGGACACAGTTTTTCAACATACTTAAACAAGGAATACTGGGTTTGAGGCAAGTTATTACATTTGGGTATGAACCTGAGTATAGTTTTTAAAATTTTCCCAGTGGTTTGTTTATCTATCTTCTGTTCTACAAATAAATTCATTAGATGGAGCACTCCCTCATCCACACTTAAAGCACAACCATCATACACTTCTGAGATCACATCTTCATTGTCACTTGAATGTTCGTCACTTGAAGACCTGTCACCACTTGATTCTTCATCTTCGAAGATGCTCCCATCCGTGTCGTCACTCTCACTGGCAGTACTGCTACTAGAGCTGCTTGTCTCTCCTTCAGAAGAACTGACCGCAGTAATGGGTTGCTCACTGCCATACTGTTCTCCACCACTGCTAACGCCATAATCATGTGATACGTCAGGATGCTGCTCTGACCAAGGCCAGTATTTGTTTGCTCTGGAGACCTAGAAGTATCATAGACGTGGATGAGTATGGAAGACACATTTTTGTGTAATAATTATTCTGAAAGACAGCGGCATCTCAACATACCCCAGGTTCACCAGCAGAATATCTCTTTTTTGGTGGCGGGCCTTCCCATGATGAAGTTGATGTTCCATCAGAAGATGACTCATACACTAGGGCTACTGGGGATGATGGAGGTCCTCTCACAGGCGAAGACTCTGGTTCTGGAGAAGAATCACGCGCCGCAACTGGCGATGACTGAAGTTCTTCCACCGGTGGGCCCGGTTCTAATTCAGCATTATAGTCATCGAATGATGCCATAAGCTCCAGCAGTGCAACACGGAGTAGCCTATGTGAAAACACATGAAACGCTAGGTTAGATGGCTTGACAATGACAACAAATTAACTGGGTACACGATTCTTCGCTTCGAAGTAAACTACCGACCTGATAGCAAACCAACTCGGCGAATTTTCGTCACAAAATGAAAACGGGGCGAGACCATTCACATTCAACCGATCGGCGAGCAGCATTTGTTTTTGTTTTTAGTACTAGGAAAGATTCAAGATGGTAGTGCATCATCTCACGGCCAGTCCGACGCAACAGTTCTCCGTCCCGTCCCGTTGTATGGCCTAGCTAGGTCAAATAAAATAATTTAATAATTTCGCAACGGGGCATAATATTGATTTTTTTCTAATGAAAAATCGGGCGAGGAAAGGAACGTAGGTCGTGCAAATGTTTAGTAACCAATCAAGTAACCGACGCACCGACCTGACTACAGTGGTGTCTGCGTTTAGGCACCGCCATCTTGTGCGTGTTACAGGCCCCGTATCCGTTCCTTCGTTGTGTGGAGTTCGAATGGCCGCCGCGAATGTTTGCGATCTATTAGCTAATCTGCCGGCATCGTGTTATACACTGGCGACCAAAATTAGCGGTCCACTAACGGCGGGCGCTGTAATTTCTAAGTTTTTGAAGGTAGAACCTTGAAATTTGCTACAGGCCTGCCTCCAACCTTTGACTCGAGCCTCTGAAAGCGGCAACACCAGGTGCCACCCCCTCTGGTAACAGCCACCCCTAACGCGCGGCGGGGTGGAAAAACGCCGAAAGAGGGCGTCAGAAAACACCGATAAGGAGGTCCAATGGGGGTAAAACTTCGTTTACCAGTTCAATAGACCCCGGGTGACAAGGTGACATCACAATTTGAACGGTCGTTCAAACCCACCCCCCACCCCAGTTACCCCCACCCCCTACGGGGGGTGAATTTTTTTGTCACCAAAAATGAATTGCACGTCATGCAGGAGCCTTCGGGGCACATGCCCGTCTGTTTTTTTCCCCGATAGGACGAACCCTTTGACCGCAACCCCTAAAAAACCAAAAGACATTTTTGAAAATTGAGGTTTTTTTGTCCTTAAATGCATCTCAGAATCGAAAAAGACGCCAGAAAAGGTGTGCAGGGCCTGTGCCAATACGGCCCAATCGAAAATTTCCATCCGAAAAAAAATTCACCCCCTCGTATGGGGTGGCTACCCTTAACCCCTGCCCTGCCGCCCCCAAAGTGCGGAGGTGAATTTTGGACCCAGCGCCAGATGCGCCTTGTCCAGGGCCATCAGCACACAAAATTTGAAGTCGCTCGTCCGATCCGTTCTCGCGCTACAGTCAAAAAACCTCGAAAATCAAGAAAACCCACCCCTAAAAGTCACCCCCGATACCGCCGAACTGAGTAGGGGTAGCAAATCGTTTCGAGCGGCGCAGGGTGTCCCAAACCTTTGTCTTGAAGGGCCCGGACGGCCAAACCGCTGCGGCCACCCGAAGGTCCTGAAAAAGCCCGTCACCAGGGACTCTGTAACGGGGACCACTGCACCAGGCGGCCGCCGCCGCGCCCGGAGCGCCGGAAGGGCAGGCCACCGGTGAGGCACCAAGCAAACGTCTACTCGCCGGCGGGGACTGGATCAGCCGTGACGCGCCGCGCCGCTCGGCCGGCTCCTGATCCCGTCCCCGCCGGCGAGTAGACGTTTGCTTGGTGCCTCACCGGTGGCCTGCCCTCCCGGCGCTCCGGGCGCTGCGGCGGCCGCCTGGTGCAGTGGTCCCCGGTACAGAGTCCCTGGTGACGGGCTTTTTCAGGACCTTCGGGTGGCCGCAGCGGTTTGGCCGTCCGGGCCCTTCAAGACAAAGGTTTGGGACACCCTGCGCCGCTCGAAACGATTTGCTACCCCTACTCAGTTCGGCGGTATCGGGGGTGACTTTTAGGGGTGGGTTTTCTTGATTTTCGAGGTTTTTTGGCTGTAGCGCGAGAACGGATCGGACGAGCGACTTCAAATTTTGTGTGCTGATGGCCCTGGACAAGGCGCATCTGGCGCTGGGTCCAAAATTCACCTCCGCACTTTGGGGGCCGCAGGGCAGGGGTTAAGGGTAGCCACCCCATACGAGGGGGTGAATTTTTTTTCGGATGGAAATTTTCGATTGGGCCGTATTGGCACAGGCCCTGCACACCTTTTCTGGCGTCTTTTTCGATTCTGAAATGCATTTAAGGACAAAAAAACCTCAATTTTCAAAAATGTCTTTTGGTTTTTTAGGGGTTGCGGTCAAAGGGTTCGTCCTATCGGGGAAAAAAACAGACGGGCATGTGCCCCGAAGGCTCCTGCATGACGTGCAATTCATTTTTGGTGACAAAAAAATTCACCCCCCGTAGGGGGTGGGGGTAACTGGGGTGGGGGGTGGGTTTGAACGACCGTTCAAATTGTGATGTCACCTTGTCACCCGGGGTCTATTGAACTGGTAAACGAAGTTTTACCCCCATTGGACCTCCTTATCGGTGTTTTCTGACGCCCTCTTTCGGCGTTTTTCCACCCCGCCGCGCGTTAGGGGTGGCTGTTACCAGAGGGGGTGGCACCTGGTGTTGCCGCTTTCAGAGGCTCGAGTCAAAGGTTGGAGGCAGGCCTGTAGCAAATTTCAAGGTTCTACCTTCCAAAACTTAGAAATTACAGCGCCCGCCGTTAGTGGACCGCTAATTTTGGTCGCCAGTGTATTTATGATGTCCGAAAAGCAGGATCAGACGGAGGAACTGGGAAGTTGGTATTTTGTTGAAAATGCTCATCACGATTATTGCGTTCCTCAGTCGGACCTGATTGTGGTCGATTCCAAGTTGGTTGTCGTAGGCGACACGGTCAACTTCTTGTATTTCAGTCGACGCTTTTCGGGAGTGGTGAAAATGGTATCAGGTAAGTGCTTGTAGGTTATAACCGATGTAACTTTGCCGGTTTCGCTCGATTTATTTTTATTACACATGTCGCGTTGAACGTTGGATGCTATAGGGTTAGGAATCTGGGTCTGGAATCGGCCGCGGTACCGCGGCCGGCACCACGGGCGGCCTATGGCCTATGTCTATCCCTGCGACAAATCGTGTACTTGGCAACCAAGTTCTAGTTCATTGATAGCGCCAAGGTTTTTGAATACTTTCGTGCCCACTTTGCCGTCACAACGGGTGGTGTCGGCTGAATCAGATCCATTCAAACTTCTTAACCTCTTACATTTTGTTTGGTTGTCCTTCCCTTCATCGCATCTCCTATCTCAGCTGTGCTAACTGTGTGTTTCAGATAATGAGGACGAAGTTCTTGACTCCATCAAAGCTGCCAAAGCCGAAAGGAGCAGTAAGGGAAAAGGGCCGAAGTCTTCTCAACTCCCAAGCAGCAGACTTCGGTCATCTGCCAAGACCAGCACTGTGAAGGAAGATGATGCTGCTGTGGAGACCAAAAGACAGAAAGTAGGTTGTATGCTTTCAACGTAACAGTGTTGCAGCACAGTTCGTAGCTTCAGGTATTATCTTCATGTTGCAGCGCGCTAAGGAGGCAGCATTGAAGAAGAAGCTAAAGAGTCGCGCAAGCATCGTGATGGAGAGGGAACTATCAGAAGATGCCAATAATTCGCAGCCTGTAAGTGTTATGCTATTCCACGTTTAAAGATTTGTTGGTCAGATTTATGAGGCGTTCTGTTTTTCTTTCAGTCATTACCTGGAAAAGCTGTCTCTGTTAACCTGCAGAAATGTGTGGAAGAATCGAATGATTCTGACAGCAGCGGTAGTGATGGTTCATCGTCGGGTTCTTCCGTGGAATCGGTGGCTGATAGGACCGTTAAAGTTCGTTCTTACATCAATAATGAAAATGGCGTTAAAACCAAATGGGCCTGTGTTATTTAAAAAATATGAATTTGCTTCCAGTTGAGGAATTCCAAAGATGTGAAAACCCTTAATACCTTGAGCAAGGCTCAACCTTGTGATGGTAGTAAGCTGGGAACTGAGGAAAAGGTAGAGAAAATGGGAAATCCAGACGCAGTGATATAAGCGCCTAAATTTTTACTCCTTTAAGCCTTTTTGACGTGTTCCTTTACAACTTTTTTCAGTCGCTGAATTCTGGAGGAATTAAGCCTGCATCCGACACTAGCATTAACAAGAAGAAAAAGAAGTGCAAGGATAGTGAGGTATGATAATTAATTTCCCCTTAAAAGTAAAACTTTCATCATTTCTGCAAATATCATTTTTTCCAGCAAGATAAATTCATTGATACATTAGCTCAAGAAGAAGTAAGCAAGGCAGCAAGGTCCGGCAGGGCAGGGTGAAATAATTTCATTAGAATTAAGTGATAAAACCAAGAAAAGGAATAAGAGAAGCAAGTCAAAGGATAAAATGGTTGGTGTTATTAATTTTTTAGTCCCTTTCAGTTTGAAGTACCTCATGTTAATTTCCGTTGGTCTTTTTCCAGCAAGAGAAATTCGTTGGTACTTCAGCTCAGTACAAAGTGGGGCATCTAGATCCAGCACAGCAGGGTGAAAAAAATTCATTAGGATCAAGTGATGAAACCAGGAAGAAGAAGAAGAGGAGCAAGTCAAAGGATAAAATGGTTGGTTGGTGCTATAAAATTTTTTAATCCCTTTTAGGGTGAAGTATTGTGTGTTTAACTTCCACTCTATTTTCAGCAAGAGAAAGTTGTCACGAAAACTTGTGTAGGGCAGCAGGGTCTCTCTGAGCAGAGAAAGAAGTCAGAGGATGAAAACTTTAATGATATAAGGGAGGGTAGGTTTGAGGACTTGCGTCCACTAGCGTGTGAAAGAGTTGACTCTAATCCTATGGTATGTATCTAATGTTGAATGTTTGATATGTTCTTCTGTACCTTGTTGTTCATAGTCTTCAATTTTTTGTCAGCCCTTACATGAATGCACTTCTAAGGAGTTGTCAAACAACCTGCCACAAACAGAGGTTGGTACTTTCCAGGTCTGGTTCTCTGTATCTTGAGCGGTTATTTCTTTCTATCACCTATTTTACTTTTTTATTGTTTGCAGCAGTTGGATTGGTCTGATTCTGAAGACTCTGACACTAGTTCAAGTGGATCCTCCTCGAGTGGGACTTCTAGCTCTGGATCATCTAGTAATCGTTCCCCTAGCCCTAAAAGAAGCAAAACTAAGATAAAGAGGAACTTGACTATTTATCCTGGAGTAAATTTCCGGTTCTCAGAGGATGATCAAAATGTAAGCAATCTCTTTGTTACTGGTGCTGGAATGTCTTGGCATTCAAAAATGTGTGACAATGTTATCCTCTCATAGGTTGTAAAGCTTCATGATGATTTTGAAGTTTACGTTTTAAAATCTGATATGGACGCTCTCAAGAAGTTGAGAAGTCAGTCGCTTTTCGTGCAACATGCTCTTGAGAAAGTTTATACTTTGGACGCTCTGCTGAAATCAACGCCCACAGGCACCCCACCCAGGGGAAAGGGGTCTGGTTTCTATAAGGATGGGAAGTTGCCTCCCAGGCTGCATCCTGATGGCATCGATGCCATACTACGTAAGTGTTACTGCCTCATGTCTATAAATCAGATTAGAACTGTCAGATAGTTAGGTTGCATATTTAATTTCAGCAGTAATGGTCTAACTTTTTATTGATTTTGGCCATTTTATTTTGAAACGTTTAGGTGAACTGATTATTTACTGGGATTTGGTGAGTTACCGAATTACATGTTTTATTAATGACATATGTCTTTTTCTGATTTCAGGAAAGTGCGTCGAGCTGGAGCTATCAAACAAACGATGGAGGCCGAAGCTTCCAGAATCAGCACTTATGAGCAAAATTTCAAACAAGTGCTCACAAATCAAAACAGCGCACAAGACAAGCCAACCTAAGAAGTCCAACTGAGAACTGTGTTGCATTTTTTGTTTATTTTTAATAACTAGGTTGTTTTTAAGAAGTCCAACTGAGAACTGTGTTGAAATTAACACAGCATTTTTATTTATTTTTGACAACTAGGTTGTTTTTAAGAAGTCCAACTGAGAACTGTGTTGAAATTAACACAGCATTTTTATTTATTTTTGATAACTACAAGGATGTTTTTATTTTAGAAGTGTACTGTACACTTTTTCTTTCTTTATTGCTTTGACTGCCGCTGTTCAATAAACAGAATTTTGGCTGAAGTCCTTTTTGTTCTTTCACTGTGAAGTACCATGTCCAAACACACCAAGCACCTTAATTATATAAAATTTAAATAAAACTATTTTTTATGCTGCTGGAAAGTTATATTTAATTTATATAAGATTCTTATTTGGTCCGGCAGAAATAATTCACTTGTGGTCAAAAAACTTATAAGAATTTTATAAGATTATATATAATCTTATTTAATTAAATAAGATTATATATAATCTTATTTAATTAAATAAGATTATATATAAAATTTTGGCCTTCAGTAGCATGGGAAGTGCAGGGCAGAGTGGCCATCTTACCAATTTGTCTTCTTTCATTAAAATCTTATTTATTTTTATATAATTATATAAAATGATGTCATATTCGAATTAGATAAGAATTAAATGCTGATTTTATAAGATTCTTATTTACACCGCGTTACGCGGGTGAAGGAAGAGTGTGATGGGCTACTACGCTTAAGGAAAGGCGTGGCGAGGCATCACACTCTTGTAAGAGTGTTATGGGTACCGAGCTCTTGCTATGATGCCTATGTAAACGCATGGGACCTCCTGATGTGTGGCGGCCCATCACGCTTTTCCTTCAGTGTGGTGACCATCACGCTTTAGGAAAAGCTTGTTACCATACTTTTGGGTTTGTAGAGTAGAACAGTGCTTGGATCAAGCATCGAGCTACATGCGTAAGCTTGATTCAAGAAACTGACAGCAAGAACCTCAAATATACTAAAGTCAAACAGATTTTTTTTAGGGTGTAGCGAGTGCAAGAGAGACAGAAGACACACTAGTAACACTTGCCCGCCTGATCCGGAACACTGTGTACAATAAGGGGCCGTCTCAATACTACCGGTTTGGGACGGTCTCTAGGGGGAGGAGGGGGTTCGGCCAAATACCACACCTGGTCACCGGGGGGGGGGGGGGGGGCTGAGCAACGTGTCACGACATCGGACAAAAAATGTCAGCAACAGTTGCCATGGCAGCAGGTGATATGCACGTTAGGAATTGTTTTGTGGAAATTATAAATGGTACGAGTGTTTTAGATACCTGCGACGGATTCTTTTCTTTGCTATTTAACGGGTTGATGTAATGGGGGGGGGGGGGGCACGTGAGAATGGACGGGGGACGAGCGGCCACACCCGCTGTTCAAACCCTCCGTTTACGAAGTGCAGGCGGGCAAAGGGTGACGCCTGACCGGTCCGTAAAGATATGTGTACCGGCGGAATGCCCAGATTCTGGGCCAGGGGAATACCGCGCGTGGCGGCGGCAGGCGAATGCGCTCCGCTGCAGACCGGTGCGCGCCCCACGCGCCATTTCTGGGCACATATGCTGGGTGCTCTAGATCGCTCTAGGTTGATCGGATCAGAAAGATACGAATATTGCCGAAAAGCCTAGATGTTGTACTAGAATCGCCTCACCTACACCCACCATCCATCACCAACCCTTCACGAGCTACGGCTTGACAAAGGTTAACGTCGGACAGACTGGTCGGGCGCACCTCGGGCGCTCTACATCGCTCTAGAATGGTCGGATCTAAAAGATATGTGTACCAACAGAAAGCCTAGACTCCGTGCTAAAATGGGCTCGCTTACACTACCCGTCTAAACCCGACCGTTCAAGAGCTACGGGCTGGGAAGCACGGCCGCCCGTAAGCTGCGGGCAACACTGGCGCGGCGAGGCGAGGCGCGCACATCCCCCGTTTGGGTCGGGGGGCCTATATATATTTAGCTTGGCTCTTGCTGCCGCATGAGAGTAGGAGCCGCTGATACATTATCTTATTATTATTTCTTATTATTATTATGACGTTGGTAGGTGGTGTTATATGTATCACCTGCTAAACAAAAAGTCATTTTCGCTCCGCGGCGACTCGCCCGTGCGAAAACTCGCGAGAAACCCCACCAATTTTTTACTCGTTTTTTGCTTTGCCGTACTACGATGACGTAGAAGCAAAGAAGAACGAGTAATGCGCTACCTTGAATGTTAAGATTCCCTTTTAACTGTAAAACCGCGTTACGTAAGAAAATCGTTTACCTGGCATTTTGATCGCATGTCGATGTGGCTTTGAAAATGGTACAATTCACCGCTTTATATAGTTTAGGTTTATCGATTTAATGGAATTTAGAGAACGTAGATTGCAGAGCGGTTGACTTGTGACGAGCCGCTGGGCCCAGTCAACAATGCATACAGCGTGCTCCGCTGCTGGGCGTCAGCGTTGGCGGCTAAGTCCTGGGCAAATACTTAGAGAGTTGATGAAATTAGATATTGCTTCCAATTTTTCCATAGTTTTTTCTGAATCTAAATCGTTACAATATGCACTAGAAAACTATTCAAGGCAAGGAAATGGTATTAAGGGGGTATCAACAGTGTATGATGTGGATTCGAAATTTGTTTAAATTTTAGATTATTTTTTTGTTTAAATCCATTTAGATTTCACACGATATCGGATGCACCTTTTAATGGTTACCGTTTTGTGTAGCCTTGTGATCTATGAATTTAGTTTTGATCCTCAGGAAGACCAAGGAGAAAGGGACAGCCTGACCAGAGAGAAAAGAGAGTGCGACGCACAGTGGTGGAAGTGGCTAATAAGGGTTATATTGTGAAGTAAAAATTTCGATTAAATTATGTTTGGCCCATGTCCCTAAAGGCGTTGGCCCCCTCTTCCCAAAATATCATCAGAAAGTACCGCTGTTGAAGCCTCCTACCGGCCACGACAGGTGGGCGCGCGCGCATCAGAATGCGGCGTGAACCACCCCCGCAGAGAGCCATCGTAGCAGTAGAAACACTTGGATGCCATATATGAAATGTGAGAATGTTATATGTTATATATACATGTATATATGTTATATATATGTTATATGTTATATATATATATATATATATATATATATATATATATATATATATATATATATATATATATATATATATATATATATATATATATATATATATATTATATAAAACATTAATGGAGCTTGATGAGGTATCCATGTAGGTTACGTATACCGAATCTTGTCTAGACTCAACGAGAAGTCCGGTAATTAATTTTGGTCACAAATTTTTTGTTTAAGACCACTGTGCGACGAGCTCTGACTGAATCTTATGATTTTGGGGACAACGATGACAGTGTGAAGGATGTCACGTTCCCTCCTACCAGAAATGTAAGTACAAACCCCAGCTGTGGTGCAGCAAACTGTACTCAGTGTTTAGATTTTAATTTTCTTTTTACATTCAACAGGATGATTTTTCTTACGTTGACCCCTGATTCCGATGTGGTTGCAAACGAATCAAACTTGAGCAACAACCACAGCGTACCGTTAACAAGGACTCTGATCATTCAGCGGTTGGAGAGAGTGGTTGGTTAATAGATGTAAGCTAGGGGAAAAGAGACGAAACAATGAAGCTTCGAAGGCCGCTGTGATTGATTTGGTGAGTGTGGTGTTCCAGCACATTCAGTAGCAATGATTGTGGTTAACGATGTTATATGTCGTTTCCCTTGATCCCTCACAGGATTTAAAAGTTTTTTTAAGGAACGCCCGTCATGTGCGGCTGTTCTTGTCAGTTACTAAAGGAATACTAAGTTAAATTAAAATGAGACGAGAACTCTCTGCAAGTCTGTGGTCCCTTGGTTGTTACCTTCTACCGATTAATAAGATATTAGACTTTATCTTGTTTGCTTCTCTTTTTCTTTTTACTTCATACTAATTTTTGTCGTTCTCTTTAGTCACCCGACGCAGCATCATTTTAGGATCTTGACAGAAAAACTTCGGTTTATTTTCCCTACTGAAAAAGCCAGCATGTGGTTTTCACCACCAGGAAGTGAGGGTCGGAAACAGAACGGCTGCAAAGGCAAACTCCCAGACAAGGCCAGGAATGTCAAATGTAAATTGCGCAAGCACGGACTCCTACCTCAAGTGAAGAGGAGAAGGCAGAGTGTTGATGAAGAAACTAATCCTGCAGGTGTGCATTACTAATCTTGTATTCCTATGATCGTTTATGCTATTCATACATGGTAAATGATTTTAATAATTTCATTGTAATTTACAGTTCCAGTGCCATTCGACTTACAAGAAAAGGCTTCAAAAGCCTGGTTGGCTAGAAATAACCATCCTTTTCACGATGTTCAGAAACACTAGGCCACTTGTAGAGTGCCAAGGCTGAAGGAACTATTCTTCAACTCTAGGTTGACAGCGGCACAGTATAACAAAGATGGGAATGGCATTCTTAAACTTCCTGAGTCTTATCGACTGGCGAGTTTTTTAAACGGTTTCTTAAAAAGTTTTGTTAAAGTATTTAAGTATTTTATTTCATGTGTTTCGTTTTATCAAATCTCTACAGGTGTTAGGGATGATTTTAAAGGATTGCGCGAGGCCCTCGCGGGAAAGTATGCTAGACTTCAGAGTGTCAGTGAGGATGTAACTCAGCACTGGATAGACTTTCGGGAAAAAGTTGTGCAAGCCTTGCCTCTATGTCGACTTGGTAATAAAGACATGGAAGAAGTGCAGGCTTCCCTTGCTTCTGTTGTGAATGAAAGTGAGTATTCTGTCGAAGAATGGGGGCAAATGTATGGAGTTCATGTTGTTTTCCAATGTATTTCTTTGCTTTCAGATTCTAAAGATTACATCATTCTCAGTGTTTTGCCTTTCATTAGCAAACTGAAATGTACGGTAAAAGTTGAAAAAACAGCTGAAAACAACAGCTGTGGATTTACAAAAAGCTTCAGTGAGTGTGTTTCAGTGAGCATTTCACAACTGAATGATTTTGCTGAGTGTGTACGTGGGAGAATGGTGCACTGCTTGTATCACCTCTCCTCTCTTCAACAGTTAAAATTCATGCCTGCATCAGAAATTGGTCTATATCTATGACTCAATTTGAGGGTGAATAGATTCTCAAAAGTTCTCCTGCAAGTGATTTTTTTCTTTCAGTAAGAAGTAAAGGGCTACCTTTCAACTCTGTCTCTAAAGAGACATCAATTTTTCTTTAGCATGTTAAATTCTTATGAATACGAATAGTATATGCAAGGCAATGCTGGGTTTTGTTTGAAATGGTGTGTCTGAATCTCACTTTCTGATTCTTAAAATGGTAGTCCATTACTAAAGTTCTGTTATTTTTTGGTAATTGTGAAAGGTTTAGTGCGGCTTCTTGCTCATTTTAATGTAGTTGGCAATTTTTTTTCTTAATATGGAACTGATGTGCAATGATATTACAGGGTCATGGAGAATTTGAAGAGCAGAAGAGGGAGAGAAGAGAGATATATGCCACACTAAAGGTTCCGGGGCCGCCCTACATTGGTGTCATTGTACAAGAGGATACTGTGCCGGCTTCATATGTAGATGCCATTGTATGGAAGGCGAGCAGCGTACTTCAGGCTTTGGAAGTGTGTTTCACATCTCACTTTCACTCTCACCTTCACTGTGAGTATGCACCAGAGACTAAACATTTATGGTTACTGATACAGCAGCTGTCATTGATATTCATATGCCAGAGGGTATCCATTTTGCATCCGTTACTGATTTGCTTAGGAAGTTAGACAATTTGTAAGTTCTACATATACACCATGTACAACATATTGTAGCCATGTACTTAATTGCACTTTGTTCCAATTATTATTAATTTTTTACTTCACACTTCTTATTTCAATTTTTTGTTTGGGTAAAATGTTTGTGTGTGAAAGTGAACGTTGCAAGGGCAAAATATCATTCCCTAACCCTACTGCCTATATCGCCTACATTGAATTTTTTCATCCAAGTCTGTTACAAAATGGACCTTTGTACTCACAGTGAGTGTTGCAGAATAGAATTTAATACGTTCAAAAGTTATAAGAAGCATGTTAAAAACATAGGGATCTACAATCTACAGTGTGCACCACAGTGCAGTCCACTGATTCTAATGATGTTTGCATTTCTTCAAAAGAAGAAAGTCCTTTACAGAGTGTTAATGTTTAACTTTGATACAAAATGTAATTGCTTGCAAGGCTGATAGTTAAAAATTTGACGAATCTTTAACCAATGCAACCGTTGCCCGTGTATCACATTTTTACTTAGCTGGTCTGACTGAGACTCAAATTCAAAATGCTCCAAAGGAGTTTGTTACGAGCACTGCTTTAAAACAGGTCTTGAGGGGCGGGATATTTTGGAGCCTGTTAAATTAAAAGGTCAATTAATTCCTTTTCATAAGGTTTAAAAAGGTTTTTTGGAGCTACCAGGGGTATTAAAATGTATATTTGATTATATTGATAGGCTTGAAAATTGTGATAGGACAGGATTGGAAAATGTAATTCAAGGACGGCTCTGGAAAGAAAAAAATCAAGCCTATGTTTCCTGGTAAAGTAGTTTTGGCTCCCTCTTTTATGTTTGATAATTATGAAACGGGTAAAGAACTTGGTTTCCATACAAAGGTGCACAGACTAGGGAGATGAGTGCAGTACATCCAATGAAAACCCGTCCAATTGAGAAAGGCGTTGTGAAATTCCATCTACAGAATCTATTCCAACGTTGTGGATATGGTTTTGAAGCGTTGTGCATCCACGTTATGGAGGTAAATATCGTGCTGTCGGCAATCACGGAAATCCGTCCCCAGTTCTTCGCGAATTACTGTCCACTCAACTTCGGAACATGGATGTGAATTCGCTCAGCTATTTTCTGTCCAGTCGATGAAGCAGGACCACAACCACATGAAAGCCGAAAGCTGAGTGATTCCCAGGCGGCAATACCTATTTGGCGCTTAATAGAAACCTTACTTAACCTCACCTAACCTAACCCCGCCCCTCTTGAGCTGCTCTTAGATCCGCGCCTGTCCTTTTCGAAACTTGTGTATGGAGGGAAATTACCTCCATGCAGCAACAATTCAATAAGACGCGAAACCACCTCCAATGTCATAAATCAGTGGATGGAAAGTGGTGAAGAGATATGGATGAATTTCTAGGTAGCCTTGACATTCTCAAATTAACCTCCATGCCATGGATTTGATTTTCGAAACCGTAAAATTAAGTCCATTTTCGTGGATTGACTTTCGGATTGAGAACAACTTACGGCCAAGGAGCTATCGGATGGATTTTAGTGGGGTGTACTAAGCCGCACCCATTTGGCGCTTAACAGAAACCTTACTTGGTGCTGGATACGTTCGTTTGCTGTGTCTCCCCCCTCAACATGCTATCCGGTAAGAGAATATTGTTTTGGTACTGCTGTCCTACAGCTCTGATAAAGAATTTGGTAACCGCTGTGTTTCTGCGAAAGTTGAACAGGAGTTACAGTTGTTGGAAAACACAGGTATTCTTGTCGCGACTAGCGAGAGTACCAGTCAGATTTCTTTTGCTGTTTGTTTTGTGGGTGGGGACAACAAAGGGGCAAATGAAATTTTAGGATTTGTCCGATCTTTTTCTGCCAAGTTTTACTGTTGAATTTGTTCATCTGCAAAGACTCAAATGTGTAAATCTGCTAAATTAGACATTTCAAAATCGAGAGCTCCAAAATGTTATGACAGAATTGCGTATAAACAATCAAACACTTACTGACCGTTATGGGGTGTGTTTTGAACGATCTACGTTATCACGTGTATGAAAATTTTCGTACTGATATTCTGCATGGCTGGGATGAAGGTATTTAGAAGTATGTGATGACAGATATTGTCAGGTATTTAGTCCAAAAAGGAGTGTTTATTAGATTATCTCTGTAACTCATTCAGTCATTGGCTGAGCGAAAGCGAAGCCCTTACCCGACTTGGTCAATAATGTTTGTCTGTCTGTCAGCTTGTTTGTCCGCGCGATTTCTCGAGAACGGTTAGACGTAGAGAGCTCAAATTTGGACCACATCTTCCTTGCATCATACCAGAGTCAACCTTCCCTCAGGGGCACCGCAGCTCAAGCGGTTTCTAATAATTATTACAAGTGGTCTAAAATTTAAAATCCGCCGGTTGGGTGAGGTTAGTATGCGCCATGCGCCTGTCAGGAAGGAGCAGATCAGTGACTGGAGTGGGTTACGCTCGTTTAGGTTAGTAGGGCCTGGCACAGTGGGACGGATCCCAAAAAAGACGATCGAAAGTCGAATTTTCAACTCTTCCGCTTGTTGACCTGCATATTGGAAAGGGTTTACACCACCTTGGTACAAAAGGGTTTAGCCCGACGACATCGCGTTCTTGAAATATAAACCGCCAAAGTTACCGTGTCTCTGCGGCGCCCATAACCTTTACACGTAAACCGATAACTTGAGATTTATAGCGATTCAGCGTTCGAATGGCGCACCGCTAGAATTGTCGTGGTCGCTAGTACTCGTGGTACAGCGCTTGCGTTCTCTTTCTCGCTGTCCTGCGAGAAAAAGGCGGTAATGTGGACGCCCTCTCGGCGAGAATTTGAATCTCCCGCCGCTGCTGCGGCATATGGCGGGTAACGCAACGCCGCAGCGGCGCGAGCAAGCCAGCCGGCCGCCCGGTTGCGTCTGCTGGGGAATACTCTGTTAGCGAGCGCATCAACATGAACAAGACGCATCAACAAGAATACGGTGCGAATTCGCTCAGCGAATTAGCTAATGGAGATGGACGGTAATGGAGAAGGACAAGAAACGGTGAGTTTCAATAGCAGCGATTAATGGAAAGTGCACGGAAAATACAGCATTTTTATTTATTTTTTATTTATTTATTTACTGGCAGAGATAATGAGTAACAAAATTAAAAGACGTGATTTATTAAATTTGTGGTACAAGAGGGGGCTGCATCTCATGCAAAATGACACAATGAATATTGCAATACAGTTCATCGCCCAAAAACTTGGGGTTTTCAATGATGGACCAGAGTACACTGACATGAGGAATGCAGTGAGAAAGTTGTGCTCTTTGTTAATTGGGAGGTGGAAAATGAGTAAGTCAAAACTGGACACTTTCTTGAAAAATAATGCATATTTCTTAAACATCGAAGAATGTTTTTCAAGAGTCGACACGCGCCAAACTCCCCTAAAAAGCAAAGAATGCAGGCCTCAGGAGTTCGCGCCCTGCAGCCCTGTCGTGAAGCGCCGCAAAGTGCAGGGGCTCCTAGGCACACCTACTGAGGCTCTTGCTTTGGCCACAGAAATGAGCGTCAAGGCAATGAGGGCGCCGCCAAAATGATAAAAGAAGTAATGTTTTGCCCTTCCCGCTCCTCAGCTTTAAGAAAGGAACTGAACGACCGCCGGGATTCCTGGACCGTTGTGAACTACACTCCTGGCCAAACTTTATGCCTGACCATTGACTCTAATACTTCTAAAAGTACCTACCAAAGACTACGGAATGACGCCAAGAGTCATCATGCACCTGGCTACTTCCCTCCATACACTTAAGTAAAAGAAGCCAAGAGTGCCTTCCACCAAATATTTTAGTTCATGAGAAAATCGCTGAAGTGCCACTACAATCTCTCTTAGATAACACAGCTCAGCGAATTGTCGCTCTTCAAAAGGATGTATTGCTCTCTTTGGATCTGGCCAGAATTCAGGCAGTTTTAGACTCCAAGTGGGGGTGTGACGGCTCGGGTAGTCACGCCCATTAAAAACAAAACTTCACTGACGAGACCACCAGTGACAAGTCTATTTCTCCGACAAGCCTGGTCCCCTTACAACTGTATGTTGCTGATTCAAATGATAAAAAGCTATGGTATGGTAAATCTATTCCTAATCATCACGTTTCTGTAGACCACTTCGGATGCAGTTTAAAACGGAAGACACGGAACTTACTCGTACAGAGAGGGATTCCGTTGAGCCCAAAATAAAAGATCTTGCGCCGACAGCAATTCAAATACACGAAAATGTCACTGTAGAAATTTGGCATTCACTTTTTATTGCTATGATTGATAGGAAAGTGGCGTGTGCCCTTACTGGTGTGGGAAGTCAATCTTACCTTGTGTGCAAGGGCACTCCTAAAGCTTTTAATAAGTTGGAATCCTTGCTGAAAAGAGAAGCTGACACCACTACACATGAGTTCGGACTTAGCCCTCTCCATGCGTACATAAGATGAAACGTAACGTAGGAAATTTTTAGTTCTACGTATCACTTTTCATAAAACCAACAAAATGTTTGTCTTATTTCCAGGTTTATGGAGTGTACATTGCACATATCGGCGATTTTTCCGGGATCCCTCGGAAATAGCAAGTGTGCTTGGTTTTGATGAATCACTTCTCACGAAGTATGCTTGTAAAATATGCGGTCTAAATTTACTCTTTTTTATCTCCAAAGTTAACGAAAAAATTAACTTCAGGTTCTCTGTTATTTTGAAAACCGTAAACTGCGGATTTATCGTCGATGTGGACGCTTTCCGCTTGTTTGGATACGATGAAGCCTGCCCTGCACCTGCGGCTCTATAGCTGGTACTATATGCCAGCTGCTGTCCATCGCGTGCTCATACATGGTGCAGACATTATGGCTAGTCTGCGTCTACCAGTAGGACGCTTTTCCGAAGAACCTCAGGAAACTCGAAACAAGGATCTCGGGAACTTCCGAAGGAACCATGCGAGAAAATCCTCTGGGTATGATAAAAAAAATGTACCTGTGTATTCAAAACAACGAATAATAATCATAAAAATTAACCTTTCGCCTTTAATTTTCAGAGTTGCAACAAATCAGGATGTTTGTGAAAGGCTACTTGTATCATTCATTTCGAATTTCAGCAAGCCACGGACAACAAGGAAGAAAGAACCGCTTCCTGACGTCGTTCTAGGTCTTTCAAAGGAAGTCCCAAACTATGAAGCGGCTAGTGACCCTGACAATGATGATGATAATAATGGTGGTAGTGATAGTGATGTGAGGTGTTCAATACTGTGATATTTTATTCATTTTATTTTACAGCCAAAATGACTTTTTCGTTTGTATTTTCGTTTCTAGTTATTTTTGTGATATTTTGTTTTTACTTCTTTTCAAGGAGTTAGCAAGTTCCTCTTTCAATTTTGTCATGAGCTAATTGCTGTTTTTTTTTCTGCCCTGCAATTGAAATTCTCTTGCGAAATTGTAAACATGTAAAAATACATATCTCCGATTTTTTGATAACTGCTACTGGTAAATTTTGTAAAAGTAGACAATTTATCATTCCCAAATCACATTTAGATTTTAAACACCTCTACAGTAAAAATTGTGGCAATTGCCAAAAAATTGTATTCACATCGCGTACGCAAGTATGCGCAGGGTACGCTTTTGGCTCTCAGGTACGCCGCTACATTAATGTAACAGAAGATTCGAATCCGGCAGCCTGAACCACTGATTTAGCGCGATTTTTAAGTCGACCATAACAAATCTTACATACGGTGGCTACGCCACTGGTAGAAGGGTACTCCACTGAGTGTTTTTGACAACGTTATCGTATTCAGCGCACCTTGAAACCCCCGGACACAAATTTTGGTGAAAAAATCTCAACTTGTTCTCGCGCAATGAGTTTCGATCGTCTTTTTCGGAATCCGTCGCACTATGCCTGGGTAGGTTAGGACTGGCTGAGTAGTGGCATTGATAACGAGGTGGTGATGCAAGATACATTCGGAAGTGAGAACATGAGCGCGGTTGCGACTGTGCGGAAAGAGTGACGCCCGCAGGACGTCCTACCGACTGGCCCCGCAGGGTCTTATTCGTCAGGCGACAGCCACTGGCAGGCCAGGGTAGGCGTGCGCCAGGCGTAGAGTGGCGGAACAGTGGTTCGCGGTGGGCGAAGCCTGTTGCGCCAAGACGACCTCCGTGAAATTACATTCACCCATACGAGCACAAATTCGAACTCCAACGCCAAAAATTAGTGCTCAATTAGTGCTTTCGCCTGGTCACAATTATAGAATTTGTGCTCGACGCTAAATGACAAGAATCGATTTTCGAAACTGGGTAAGGTTAAATTCACGATGAACTTACCCAATCGAGCACAAATTCTGCAACCAGTCTAGAAAAATAGTGCTCAATTGGTGCTTTTGAACTGTGCATAGTTTGTAATTTGTGCTAGTCTAGTTCCTGCGTTAAAAGGGTTCAAAGTTGGGTAGGGGTAATATCACGCTGACTTACCCACAGCACAATTTGGACAAAAAAGGAGCTCAGCCTCACCTACTCAATTAGTGCTCTTAGAAAATCACCTCCTTTTAATTTGTGTTCGACTCCTTTTTCCCGAAAAGTCCGTTCAAATCTCGTACGTTTGTGGAAGGTGTCAACATTTCGCCGCTAACTTATCCAGACGAGCACAAATTCTGAACCAAGTCTAGAATATTAGTGCTCTATTAGTGCTTTCGAACTGTGCCTAGTTTGCAATTCGTGCTCGTCTGGTTCCTGCGTTAAAAGGGTTCAAAGTTGGGTAGGGGTAATATCACGCTGACTTACCCACAGCACAATTTGGACAAAAAAAAGTAGCTCAGCCTGACCTACTCAATTAGTGATCTTAGAAAATCACCTCGTTTTTATTGAATTGAAAGTAATACCGTGCACGAAAACCGATGTGTCCAGGCATTCGCAACTCTCGCAAAAATCACCTCGTTTTAATTTGTGCTCGACTCCTTTTCCCCCCCGCGGCTGTCTTGCGACGAGTAAGACCCTGCGGGCGTCGCTGTCGCAGCTACGCTGCCACTCAACCTTTTCACCCTCACCCTCCCTCAGTCTGATGCCGACTGTTCGTTCGTTCGGACGTCTGTTCGCTGACTTGTCGTTCACACAGAAGCTTCAAATTTGGAGGATAGACTCCTTTTATGGCGTATATAAACGTACAGTGGTCGCATTTTTTAAATTTAGTCCCGTTTCTGTTTAATGAGAATTGTTTGATTTGTTAGGTTAGGGTTGGACGCTGCGTGTGGTGCACCTGCAAGGCGCACTCCGTCGCGAGTCGGGACGGGATGAGGTTAGCGAATTTAATCGTTACAAAAATATATACCACCGGACACATCTCGAGTGACCTCAGGCGGGGGCCGCACACAAAAAGTCTATGGACATTTTTTTGTCCATAGATTCATGGACAAAACGGTTGTCCATAGCAATGGACAATTTTGTCCATACATCCACGGACAACATGGATGTTACTGGCACTATGGACAATTTTGTCCATGCAGGTATGGACAATCAATTTTGACTGCACTATGGACGATTTTGTTGCCAGTCTATGGACAATTTTGTTACCAGTCTATGGACAATTTCAATTAAACAACCGAAAACTGAATATCGCATTCTGATTGGTGCAGCATCTGCATGAGAAGTCACGTGGTCGGATCCCTCGATCTTCTCACATCTGTGGGGCACGAACGTGGCTAGAGGGCGTGGAGGAAGATAGGAAATTGGTTTTGTGCTATGATATAAATTAGAGGTAAAGGTTTGGTTTCAGCCAATGTGTCGTCAGATACGTATCCAGCGCAGGACACCACCCGTCCAAAATTGTTCGTTCCCGCGGACAACAATGGAAGCCCCCCTCCCCTATTTCCGCCCGTCCGGAAATTTCGGATTCTACGCGCCACTATCGTCCATGGATTACGAGCGCCTTGGGCGAGCGTGGCGAGCCCACGTTCTCAAACGGGCCGCGCCTGGTGGAGGTGGCACTGCCTGTCCGTGTCTCACGGCGTTTTCAGAAACATCACACAGCAGATCAAGCTTATCTCGAAGGTTTTGTATCTATAATAATCGTCGGCACACAAAGTAACGAGCCACTTTTTCGATTAATTTAGTTTGTAATATTTCGCAGCATTAGTTAGGCTAGAGAAATCGAATGCCGAACGGTTGGCACTGCTGCGGCCCGCGGTGACGTCATTGTCAGAGAGCAGACAGATTCGCCGCTGCCGGGCTGTGTGTGTGTGCCACTGTTTCGTGATATTGTAACGAAATATTTTGCCGTCTGTAACCTGTGCGATGCTAAAACGAATATTTGCCAGACGTTTTCCAGTTTCTGCAGTGCGCTTCCATGATGATAGGTAAGTTGCAAGTTGCATTTCGGCTGCAAAACGACTCGTATGTCTACTCCACCCTCGCCCCCGCCCCTTTTGCTCCTCCTGTGTTTGTCACAAACCGTCCCGAAATTAATTTCAGCAAGAACTAATGGTTGATTATCTTTGTTCATGGGCGTGTGTAACCTCTAAACCTTTGCTGTTTTCGCGCAAACCAATCGGCGAACTGTGTTTTAGTTGTTTGACTCAAAACTACGGTTGTTTATGTGCGGTGTGGTAGAGGTTATAGGTTATACTGTTCTGTACCTCGAATAACTTTTAATACTTATTGTTTGATCTATTTCATAACCGTTAAAGATATTCCTTCTTAATTACATCCCTCCCTGTTTTGCGACATGCCATAACCTAAAAACTGCCAAGTTTACTGCAAACATGGAATAGAATCAGAATGCAAACATATACAGTAAAATGCAGAAGTGAAAATCAGTGTGGTTGATCTAAATGTGTTTCTAAAGAGAGTCTGTTTGGTTTTTACAGTGCTTTCTTCTTCTGGTGCTGGAACATCTTTGACATTGCCGTTTTGTTGTGGCAATGATTCGGTTCTCTCGTCACAAGTAGTGACGTGGTCATTTCAAAATTTATGAGGTATATATGTTTCTATTTTCTTCTATTTTATGTATACAGCCTTTCAATGTTTATTCATTTCATGTTAATTCTTCTATGTATTCCTATTTCAGGTGACTTTTAATGACAAGGACAAACTTTGAAAGCGTTTGTGTACCTGCTGGGTTCGTAAAATGCTGTACAACATCTCCAGGTATGATGCCTACCAGCTAGTGTATGCGATATGTATTCAGTTAACTGGAAACATTCTGGCGTTGCTTGAGAATGTGTAATGGCTGTAATATCCACTGCAATTTTGCTTTTAATGATGATTATACAGCCTAATTCATTTTAATTTGCTTTCATTTAAGGTACTACTCCATGTTGGTCCAAGCTGTATGCTCACATCGAGGATTCTTATTGCCTTGCACATATCGCTCTTAAGGTAAGTTGCTTTGCAAATTTGAGAATGCATAAACATGGATTTTTAAAACTTGTATGCAAAACTCAGTACTTCTCTGTATTATGTATATTTCCGTCACCAAAACTGAACCAAATTTATTAATCCTAGTTTTATCTTTTTTCAGACTTTCCAGCCAGTGCTACCAGTGGCCAAAATTTATGCCAATTTTAGGAATTGGATACAGTACAGACCCCATTACTAATTGTTCATTTCTGTACCCAAATCTATTTAGTTTGAAACTTTCCTACAAAAGAATAACTTACCACTGTTGGTTTCTAAGAACCTTTAGTCTGCATAGTATCATAGTGATAAGGTCAATGTTTTTATTTTTGTTTCTGCAGGCATAATAAATGTAACAGAGTACTTTTATGTATTTTCATCAACCTGTTTACACTGATATTTTTACTAGCTCTGTATCAATAGATTCAGAATGGTGTGAATCTAAAGATGAAAGTATTATTAAATGTAAGCCAAGGCCTCTCCTAAAATTGATTTATAATCAGGAGGGAGTTTATGACTGGTACGTGAGATCACAACACTTTGAACTCAAATCGGGGGGGGGGGGGGATTGGCATGCACTAGTTATAATAAAAGGGAAATATTTTTATTTATCTCCGTTGGGTTTTATCCTGAAGGAAAATGAGTTGGATGATCTAACAATAGGAAACTTCCCGCCGCGAGAGCACATCCTGTATCACAGAGGGGCACTGCGAATAAGACAAGTGGCTATTTGCAGTAAGAGGAGAGGGGGAGAGGTAAACAGCAGAGGGGCGGCAGGAGTAGTCCCTGGTGTGGTCTAGGCTTGATGATGTCTACTGTTAATATTAGTTAGTGACTTACGAATTTGATTCTGAGTCCCTGAAGCCAACTGTCACTTTTAATCATCCATGTACAAGTGTATTTGATTTGAAGTTTTACTAACCGGCTTGCAGCCAGTCAAATCCTCTGTTCTTCATAACCCAACTAGGGATATTTTCTAAACTATGGTATCAAGATTAGGTGCGAATTTGGATAGCTATTTGTCAAGGTATGATCAATTTAGAGTAGGGTTGTGAATCTATTCGCATAAAAATGCTTGTTTTGAGGTATAGATCAACTGGAAAAGAAATGCTGAATGTAGCAGAGGATCATACGAGGCGTCATTATTACAAGCGGGCGTACATGGGGGAGTACCTCAATATAGTGATAGTTTTGTCCCTGCAATGGTAACAATAATGTCCATTTAATGTGGTGCAATATTGTTTCTGTACTGTGGACAAATTTGTCCATAGGTATGGACAAAATTGTTACTAGCAAGAAAACATTTAATTCTAGTAGAAGTCGGAACTCTTTACCCAGTTGTTCCTTGTAATGGACAAATTTGTCCATAGCTATGGACAATTTTGTTACTCACTACGTGAACAATTTTGTGGTTTTTTTACAGACAAAATTGTCCATAGCTATGGACGCGTAGAATCGTTCCTGGACCAGTAACAATATTGTCCATTGTTATGGACAAAATTGTCCATAGGTTTTATCTGTGCGGAGGCCCCCGCAAACGCCGCCGGCAGGCCCCAAGCTGGCCAAGTCCCCCTGTCGAACCGAGGTGTCGGTGGAGCGGAACCGGCACCGAGGTTCGACGGAGGGACGGGCTAGCTTGTTCAATGTGGCTTTCGAGGGCGGGGTGCAAGGTATCGAGAGCGGTAGGCGTGGTGTGGTGACCTTGTGCCGCGTTGCCGCAAAGGGTAACGTCGAAACCCGCAGGTCAGTAGCTCATACCGTTCGAAAGATAGCAGTTGGCTCTCGAGAACGGGGTGCGTGTTCTGGAGAGACGTGATCCTGCTGTGGTGTCCTTGTTTCGCTTTGCCGCGGCCCGCAGAGGCCAATGTCGAAAACCGCAAGTCGCTAGGTCGTACCGTTCATGGGATGGAAAGTGGCTCTCGAGGACGGGGTGCGTGGTCTCGAGCCCGGTGTCATTGTTAATCGATCGCAATGCCCCGCCCCTACGATGGCCAACGCCGCAAACTGCAACTCTCTATGTGGCTTGGTTCTTCAGATATGCCTGAAATTCTGTTTCATATTGCCGCATGGATTTGGGAGGGGGGGGGGGGGGCAACCACGCGTTTGTATTCTTTGTCCCATTCTAGGGGTGGGGGGGGCGGTCCAATAAGAAATTTTGATAGGGGCCACCGTTTGGCCGTAAGAGGGTAAAGTAGGGGGCCGCGCCTTAGTAGTTCATCTTTTTAATCAATTTTTAAAAAATTTTATAACAATTTAAAAAATTATCGAAGGAAGTACTATCACTGTTAAAAATATATTGGGAATTCCTGAAGTCCTCCGGAAACTTTTTTACCAACTGATCCTTCGTTTTTTCTCAACGTTCGACATATTGAGATCCGCTCTGCTGAGAGCAAAATTCTTAAGCGCAGTTAATAGAGGACACATGGTCTTCCTCAATAGCCACAATATCATACCTCATAGTAACGCATACTCCCTGTGACAATTGATTTTATCCGGCGAATTCCTGAAGGTTCTCTGGAACATTCACGACTGTCGGACTGTCGGAAATAAAATTACCAACTGATCCTCCGTGATTTCCCAGACTTTTTTTTTAACAGTGTAATGCTACGGTACCCCAAATGTGAGGTTGACTCTGGTATTCTAGTAGGATGATGTAGTCCAAATTTGAGCCTTCTACGACTAACCGTTCTCGAGAAATCGCGCGGCCACACACACACAGACAGACAGACAGACGAAACACTTTTGACCCAGTCGGTCCAGGGCTTCGATATCGCTCAGCCAATAATCCGGTTTAGAAAATCACTAGCAGGCAATGTGCTTTATCGTTATGTTCGACTTTTGATTTTTCGTTCGCTTGTGACGTGCTGGTTTGTATTGTCGGAGTTCGATTAGCAAGAATTGCAAGATCGTTGCGAATGCCTGGACACATCGGTTTTCGTGCACGGTATTACTTTCAATTCAATAAAAACGAGGTGATTTTCTAAGAGCACTAATTGAGTAGGCGAGGCTGAGCTACTTTTTTTTGCTCTAATTGTGCTGTGGGTAAGTCAGCGTGATATTACCCCTACCCAACTTTGAACCCTTTTAACGCAGGAACTAGACTAGCACAAATTACAAACTATGCACAGTTCAAAAGCACTAATTGAGCACTATTTTTCTAGACTGGTTGCAGAATTTGTGCTCGATTGGGTAAGTCCATCGTGAATTTAACCTTACCCAGTTTCGAAAATCGATTCTTGTCATTTAGCGTCGAGCACAAATTCTATAATTGTGACCAGGCGAAAGCACTAATTGAGCACTGATTTTTGGCGTTGGAGTTCGAATTTGTGCTCGTGTGGGTGAATGTAATTTCACGGAGGTGCCAAGACGCGGTCTGGCGTACGCCTACCTTCTTTATGCACTGTGTTTTACGTATAATGTGTGTGACGTGATGTTCATTTCAATAACACCAAAAATAGTTCTTCTTTTGCTATTTCCATGCATGCTTGATTTGTGTATTTCATATCATGTATGCTGGAGACGTACACTGGACCGCGTCGTGGCGTAACAGGCTTCGCTCAGCGCGAATCATCACTGTTCCGCCACTCCACGCCTAGCGCACGCCTACTTTGGCCTGCCGGCGGCTGTCTTGAGATGAGTATGACCCTGGGGGCGTCGCTGTTTCCGCCCGGTCGCAGCTACGCTTATGTTCTGGCATCTGGGCGTATCTTACATTGCCTTTTTGTCATCGATGCCCGTTAACCATTCCTAAACTACCCTCACCTTACTGAGCCAAACCTACCCAGGTCTGCACTAACCTAACCGAGCGTAACCCACTCGAGTCACTGATCCGCTGCTCGACGATTCTCGAGGACGGGGTCCCTGGTCTCGAGACCGGAGGCTGTATTCATTCGCCATACCCCTGAGATGCCTTAGTGCAGGGCCGCAAACCGCATTTCTGTCACTTAGTTCTCGAGTTTCAGCGGTTGTTACATGTGGCCCTCGAGGACGAGGTCCCTGGTCTCGAGACCGGTGGCTGTACTCGTTCACAGCCCCCCCCCCCCCCACTGCCATCTGCAGTAACGCAAGACGCATCTCTGTAAGCTACTTGGTTCTCGAGTTTCTATGTTTTTTCAATGTGGCTTTTGAGGACGCGGTGCAAGGTCTCAAGAGCGGTAGGCGTGGATTTGTGCCCTTGTTTCCCACTGCCGCGGCCCGCAAAGTCCGAAGTCGAAAACTGCAAGTCAGCACCTCATAGCGTTCGAAAGAGGGGGGGGGGGGGAGTTACTGTGCACGTGTCTGTATCCCTTGTCCCATTCTACGGGGTGTCTGTTCTATAGCAAATTTGGATAGGGGCCACCGTTTGGCCTTGAGAGGGGATAGTAGAGGGCTGAGCCCCCGCAGTCCATCTTCCTAATCACTTTCCTTTTGTATTTTATGACAATTGTAAACATTTTCCAAGAAACTACCTAGGATACGGTGCCCTAAATGTGAGGTTGACTCCGATATGCTGGTAGGACGATATGGTCCAAATTTCAGCCTTCTACGACTAACTGTTCTCGAGAAATCGCGCAGACAGACAGACAAAACACTTTTGACCCAGTCGGTCCAGGGCTTCGCTATCGCTCAGCCAATAAAATTGATTAAGTTCAGTTTATTCACTTAAGTTTTAATATGTCTTTTACGCACGCATGGTTCAACTCTGGTTTTAAATTTACCCGACGTAATCTCGTTTTGCATCGTGCCTGACCCGAAGCTGTTCTACAATGAAATTGAAATAGAATGAACACGTCGCCTGATTTGAATACAGTGAGGACCCTTTACCACGCCTTTACCAAACGGAAGTATGCACAAAATAAACGACTGGGCGGTATTCGGTTCATAGTTGGATCGACTCTACACTGTTCAAAAAAAGTCTGGGAAATCACGAAGGATCAGTTGGTAATTTTATTTCCGACAGTTCTTCGTGAATTTCCACAGAACCTTCAGGAATTCGCCGGATAAAATCACTTGTCGCAGGGAGTATGCGTTACTTTGAGTGATGATATTGTGGCTATTGAGGAAGACAATGTGTCCTGTATTAAATGTGCCTCAGAATTTTGATCTCAGCAGAGCGAATCTCAATACAGTGTACCGAGAGCGCCCGAACAAGAGACGATGTGGACACGAAGTAGCCCGAAGTAAGAGCCGAATCGACTGTAACCGCGAGCGCCGGAACAAGACACGAAGTGCACACGAAGGAAGAGCCGACCAGAGCTGATGGGTCATTCCATGTCAAGTCACCCCAAGGCCCGACATCGAGGGTCTCAGATTTGGTTGGGAGGGGTATAATATCACTTAGGGTGACCCCAAGGACCCCCCATCCAAAGGAATTTTTTAAAAAAAATCTCTGTTGGAAATGGCAAAACAGCTACATTTTGGGTACGCAGGGAACGCTTGTGAAAACCGACCAATTTAAAAACCAACACCAGGTTATCGTTTTAGCCCGTTTCAAAACTTTTCTAGGACAACTTTTTATGGTGAATCTATTGCTGTATGGTACAACTGATTTTGGTGACAGTATCTCCCTCCTATATTTTAAAATAATGAAAATCTTTACTAAATATTTTATTTGCCAAAATGGGCGGTCTGTGAAAAATGGCGATATTTGAACCAAAAGTACCTTACTATGGTCCGATCATCTCCTGAAAATATTAAGACTGGCCCGGCATTTTAAACATGGATCGGGCCACCGTTTGGCCGTGAGAAGGGAAAGTACAGGGCCGCGCCTCCGCAGTCCACATTTTAATTATTTTTTTGAAATTTATAACAATTGTAAAAATTATCTAAGCAACTACTAAAGCTATGGTGCCCCTAATGTGAGGTTGACTCCGGTATGCTAGCAGGAAGGTCCAAATTGCAGCCTTCTACGACTTACCGTTCTCGAGAAATCGCGCGGACAGACAGACACACACACACAGACAAAACACTTTTCACCCAGTCGGTCCAGGGCTTCGCTATCGCTCAGCCAAATATTCGTACGGCGGAACCCTTGTAACTCAGAACGGTCGTTTCACAGAACGGTTGCTACAAAGAACATTTGTTTGCGAGAACATTCATATCTCAGAACCCTTATGACAGAGAACGGTCGGTACAATGTACATTCATCAGCTAGAAAATTCACATCCGATAATTGTTGTTTCATAGAAAATTATAAGGCGGAATATTTTCCCGGCAGAATCCTTATAGCTGAAAACCGTCATTGCACAGAACAGTCGCTGCAAGCAATATTATTTGCGGGAGTATTTATGTCGGAGACTGCTTGCTGCTCAAAACGTTCATTACACAGCACATTTATTTGACAGAACCCTTATATATCAGAACGGTCGTAACACAGAAAATCAAATAACCAAATCCTCGTATGCCAGAAAATTATTGCACAAAACCCTCGCAACTCAGAAAATGTTATAAAAAAATATTCGTGCGGCGGAACCCTTGTATCTCAGAACGGTCGTTACACAGAAAATTACTTGACAGAATCCTCGTACGCCAGAAAATTATTGCACAGAATTCTCGCATCTCAAGAAAAATATTGCACAGAATATTTATTTCGCGGAAACGTCGTGTCACAGAACGGTCATTACAAAGAAAATCGTATGACAAAATCCTCGTTTGCCCGAACATTGGTTGCACAGAATCCTCGCAACCCAGAAAATTATGTAACATAATATTCGTTTGGCGGAACCCTTATATCTCAGAGCGGTCGTAACACCGAAACTCGTTTGACAGAATCCTCGTGCGCGAGAAAATTATTGCACAGAATCCTGGTAGCTCAGAAAATTATTTAAAAAAACATTCGTTTGGGGGAATCACTATATCTCAGAACAGTTGTCATAGAACGGTCATTACACAGAAAATTTATTTAGCAGACCCCTTATATCTCAGAACGGTTGTTACACAGAACATTGTTTGCCGCATTCCTCGCTACTCAGAAAATCATTACACAGAACAGTTGCAAGTCAGAAAATCATTTGACAGAACCGTCGCTGGAGAGAAAATCATTTGAAAGAATCGTCATAACAGAGAAAATTATTTGACAGAACAGTCGACACGCCAAATTTCATAACACAGAACTGTCATAACACAGAAAATCATTTCACAGAACGGTCGTAGCGCGGACAATTCTGAGTTATGACTGTTCTGAGATATGATGGTTCAGTCTTATAAATTTCTGAGTACTGACAGCACTTCCTGACAGTGAGGTTAGCGATTCAAATCAAAAATAATTACCACCGTACACATCTCGGGTGATGGTGCGGTGAGGCGGGGGCGGAGGCCCCCGCAAACGCCGCCGGCAGGCCAAGTCCCCCTGTCGAACCGAGGTGCCGTCGATGCGGAGCGGAACCGGCACCGAGGTTGGCCGGTGCACTGTAAAATTATTTCGTCATGTGACGATAAATATTGATGACGAATATTTGTCACCCAAATATTTCGTCACTTTACGACTTTCTCGTCACGTGACGAGATATTTAGGTGACAAAATTTTTTTATTTTAGGCTAAACGTGTTAAAAAATGATTTTCTATCATTCCCAGATACACTTGTTTTTCGTGACGACTTTTCGTCACAGCATGTGTGACGAAAAAATCTTGAACAAAATATAAGAGCAGATTTTTTGGAAAGTGACGAAAATTATTTTTACAGAGCAGGACCGGTTGACGCGCGCCGCGCCACAACCTCTTCGGTCCTCCTGCTCGGTTCCTGTTGATGTTAGATAGTGGATATAAGCGGAACGATTGTAGTGGAAAGTTTGAGCTTTCCATTGCTCTAACTCTCTTGACGATACGATAAATCTAGCGCAAGCACAGTAAGCTAACAAGTGAGCGTTCGCTCGTAGTCCGCTGCACAGTAATGTGTTGTGTACGATTTTTTAGTACGTAAATACAAGCCATTATGTACAAATTACTGCATAGTTACGCACACTTTCGTACGTAATTATGCACAAATTCGGCTTCTGTACAATTTTGTACATATTTACGTATGAATTTGTACGTTCACTATGTACGTTTTTACGCATCCATAATTATGTACAAAAACTATTCGTACACCCTTGCGTATAAATTCATACATATTAATGGATGAATTCGTACATAATAATGGATAAATTTGTACGCAATTATGGAGGTTTAAAAACGTACACAAATATGTACAAAATTGTACACAGTAATTAAGCGTGTGCGTTTCAGGCCGGACGAGAACGCAGTACCGCGCGGCAGGTACCTACCACACGCATAAGCTCGCACTGGATTAGATTATTGGCTGCGCGATAGCGAAGCCCTGGACTGACTGGGTCAAAAATGTTTTGTCCGTGTCTGTCTGTTTGTCCGCGCGATTTCTCGAGAACGGTTAGACGTAGAAAGCTCAAATTTGGACCATATCTTTTTTTGCATCATACCAGAGTCAACCTCCCCTCAGGGGCACCGCAGCTCAAGCGGTTTCTTGGATAATTTTCACAGGTGGTCTAAAATTTAATATCCGCCAGTTAGGTGAGCTCAGTACGCGCCATGCGCCTGTCGTGGGGGGGGGGGGGGGGGGGGGGGGGGGGCGGATCAGTGACTCGAGTGGATCACGCTCGGTTAGGTTAGGTTAATGGTGGCCTGGGTAGGTAAGGTTCAGGCAGGTAAGGGTAGGTTGGGGCTGGTTGAGCGGCATTGATAACGAAAGGATGATGTAAGATACGTTTGGAAGCCAGAAAATGACCGTGGTTCCGACCGTGCGGAGAGAGTGACGCCCGCAGGGCGTCCTGCTGACTGATTGGCCCCTCAGAGCCGTAGCCAGGTGACAGCCGCCGGCAGGCCGAGGTAGGCGTGCGCCAGGCGTGGAGTGGTGGAACAGTGATTCGCGATGAGCGAAGCCTGTTACGCCACGACGCGGTCTGGCGTACGCCTACCTTGTAATTGCCCCGCTTATACCCATCATCTGAAATGTCTGCAAAACGGGCACAGCTAGAGGCGTGCGCGCTGGCTGCGCTGCAGTACCGACGAAACGTGTCGGAAACAGCCCAAACCCTACATAGAAACAAGGTAGGCGTACGCCAGACCGCGTCGTGGCGTAACCGGCTTCGCTCGTCGCGAATCACCTTTCCGCAACTCCACGCCTGGCGCACGCCTACCTCGGCCTGCCGGCGGCTGCCACTTGACGAGTAGGATCCTGCGGGGCGAGTCAGTAGGACGCCTTGCGGGCGTCACTCCGCACGGTCGCAACCACGCTCATGTTCTGCCTTCCGAACGTATCTTACATCAGCCTTTTCTCATCAATGCCGCTTAACCAGTCCTAACCTACCCTTACCTGCCCGAGCCTAGCCTACCCAGGCCCCTACTAACCTAACCTAACGTAACCCACTCGCGTCACTGATCCGCCCCTCCACGACAGGCGTACGGCGCATACTGACCTTACCCAACTGGCGAATTTATAATTTTGGCCCACATGTGAAAATTATCTAAGAAACCGCTTGGGCTGCGGTGCTCCTGAGGGGAGGTTGACTCTGGTATGATGCAAGAAAGATGTGGTCCAAATTTGAGCTTTCTACGTCTAACCGTTCTCGAGAAATCGCGCGAACAAACAAACAGACAGACAAAACATTTTGGTCCCAGTCGGTCCAGGGCTTCGCTATCGCTCAGCCAATAACGGCAAAACTATTAGTCGGACAGGAAAAGATGTAGAATCAAATGTGCAAGGTTTATGGTAACTTTTACATATGATTCATCAAAATCCCGGTTTATTTCAAAAAGCAAATGATTTGGTCGCTTCTTACGTTTCACAAAACGGCATGAACTACAACACCCAAATTGAACATTTGTGGATGGATCTCGAACTTTTGACGAATCAGATGTAATAGAGGAAGGTGTGCTCTTCTCAAAGACGTACTTGTTGTCCACGCTAAATTACTGTGTACAATTTTGTACATAATTATGTACGTTTTTAAACCTCCATAATTGCGTACGAATTTATCCATAATTATGTACGAAATCATACATAATTATGTATGAATTTGTACGCAAGAGTGTACGAATAGTCTTTGTCCATAATTATGGATGCGTAAAAACGCACATTGTAAACGTACGAATTTATACGTAGTTATGTACAATATTGTACACAAGCTGGATTTGTACATAATTATGTACGAAATTGTGCATAATTATGCAGTAATTTGTACATATTGGCTTGTGTACAAACATGTTCATCCATAATTAAGTACAAAAAAATTGTACACAACACGTTGCTGTCCTCGTGCAACGCATACTTCTGGCCCTAGTTTTACGGCCAATTGGACAAATTGGGCACTTTGAACGCTCGTATCTGTGCAAATTTGAATTTTGGCCGCCGCCGTCGTGGCAGCCCTAGGTCAGACTAGGTCAAAAATGTTTTGTCTGTTTGTCCGCGCGATTTCTCGAAAACGGTTTGACGTAGAAAGCTCAAATTTGGACCACATCTCTCTAGCATCATACCAGAGTCAACCTTCCCTCAATGGCACCGTAGCCCAAGCGGTTTCTTAGATAATTTTCACAAGTGGTCTAAAATTTAATATCTGCCAGTTAGGTGAGGTCAGTACGCGCCATGCGCCTGTCGTGGAGGGGCGGATCAGTGACTCGAGTGTGTTAGGCTCGGTTAGGTTAGTGGAGGTTTGGGGTATCTCTTTTTCATCTTCCAACAAACTCATCCTCGAGGTGCGGCTCGAAACGGCTCGGCTACGTCTCCCCCCTCCTTCGACTTAGCACTGATGACATCATGGAAGTGACGACACACCAACTGGGGGACATCCCTATATACTTAAAATTATTCTAGGTATGAAAAATAGTGTTTTGAGGAATGCGTGGGATATTTTGAACGGAGAGCATAGTGCAATTGAAATTCAGTATGGATTGCGTAATAGAAATGACCGAGACCGAAAACAATATGTAATTTAAAACTGCATGACGAAAAACAAATTATTTTAACTATTATTGCAGAGACAAGAAACGCATACAACAGCAAACTTTGACTGTTGGTAGTCGGAGATCGACCCACGTCACCTGAATATCTGGCCTATGTAAGAATGAGTTGGCGGGAAGATATGCTTTAATTTGAACGAAATTTCTCGGGAGAGTTGCGGTTTTCAGTTACGGAAATGAAATTACTGCTGTAGGAATGGAATTAAAGGAATTTATGCGAACTCGCTCTATTGTGTACTTTGATTCAATATTCTTAATAGCGGGCTATCGCGCCCTATTTTGCATAGATAAACAAGGTTTTACATGGTTGGGTCAAGTACATAAAAAAATAACCGCTTGTAATTATTCCATATTTATTACACAAACACACACACGCTACAATACCTGTAGTAAAATTTAACATGCATATGTTACACATTGCATATATATCTGAACAAACACCACATTGAAAATGAAAATCGTCCACCACACGGTTGGACCCTACTTGTCCCATCCAGCCAAAATGCGAATGCACAAACGCACAAATGTATCTTCAGTGAATGATTTGGTCACCACCTAAAAAAAAAGAGTGACAAAATCATTGTCACTCTAGGCAGAGAGCCATAAAACGTGATTGCAGATTCAAGTAAACATAAATTTACGGACCGACTTCTCGTCACACCGTGCGAAGCAAAACTCTCGAATAATATTTCTGGCTCATTCATTTTGTCAAGTGACGAACAAAATCTTCACTGCGTAGAAAGATCGCGCAATTTTCAGCAGCAGGTAGAGGACCTGAGTAACAGTACCCACTAACCGCCCAGTCACACTTGTTCCGATTGAGGTTTGGTGACCGCACTACAAAATCGAGGGAAAACTATGCTAAGCAAGAAGTGTGCGCCATAGAAGTCAGAAAAGAAAAAAAAAAACCGTTCTGCACCTTACTTTTCACCGTTTTAGGTGGGGGTGGTTGGCAACTGTTCATGGGGAAGTGCATTTGTGGCGGCTCTCTGAAAGTACGGAAACCTCTGAACTTATTCACAGCGCGATTTTGCGGCATATTAACAGTGCTTTCGGAGAGCTATGCCCAGGAAAGGACGCACGAGGCGGATTACAACCACCAATCCCCCGAGCACAGACAAGATATCTGAATTGACATTTGGCACCGTGACTGAAACCTCCGAAAACAAACCCATATTTCAATCAAAACCATCTGACCCGAATTATGAGATAGAAAATTCGACGAAAGCTCCCGAAACGCCAAAACTACAGACCGACTAACCTCTTTCGTAATTCTCCCAAAATATCACGAAGGACCAAAAAATGTTTTACATCGGAACCGATTCCGAACAGAGAAGACCATTAACCATGTATCCGTTGCCAAACTGGAGATGCAAGTCAGGGGTTGATCTGAATTGCGCGTGCCCCCGCTGATACCCGATCCTTCCACCGTACGTAGACGGTTTGCACTACAGCCCGAGAACACTGTAACGTTCTGAGGAGGTTAACGTGTATTTACTGTCATAAGAGATTTTTGCATGTTTTTTTTTAACAGCGGTCTCTGAAGAACCTCTTTGAACGCTACAGCAGTGAGCTTCAATCCCTTTTGTTTTTAGGACCAATCGACATTGCTCATAAATTCTCGATGCATTCAACATGGAATGGAATAAACCATTATTGCAAGGACACTAGGGAGGTTGGAAACAAATTCGTTGCTTGTAGGAATATTACGTGTAATGCAATATTGGGTTTATGTCTCAATAGACCTTTTCGCCCGTGGCCCGTGCACGCTGAAGCTGTCGCTTTTATTCCGTTATTTGGCCACTAATCGAAATTTGGAAAACACTGTGCAGTGAAGGACGAAATAGTCTATCAGAATATGCGCGGTTTTACCTGCGATGACGTCTGTGCGAAGCGTCATCTTAAAAAAACTAGCGGCTGCGCTTACGGGCGAAAAGGTCTATCGCGTAGCAAATGTTAAAAAGACCAGAATTTTAATGACGCCAAATTGGAACGGACATTTCGCACAAGAAAACAAGTTCCCTGCCGTTTCGAAAGCGCGATAATTACGAATCCCTCCGTCTTTGCTTTAAACTTTTTTTTTTTTTTAAGGAAAATCTGCGAATTTTTTTTCAAGCGCACCAGTAAAAGGTTGGTGGTGCGGCAAAAATGAATTTGCAAACAGTAACCAAACCAATTCCCCCCCCCCCCCCCCGACAAAAGTGGCACCTACTAATTGTGTTGCACGTTGAATCGCAATTAAATTACGCTTAAAACCGAATAAGTTCATGGGGCAATGTTGTCCCATAGCAATTAGTGTGGAAATTCTCACTACCGCCATTAGTAAGCAGATAATTTTTCGTGTATTCTCGCTACAAGCACGGCACTAAAACATGTGTGGGGTCTCCGCTCTATGAAAAAGTGCGTGCAAAAGCTTCAATCTGCCCCCTCCCCCCCCCAATTCGTTGCCTAAGCGGTATTTAAATAGCCCTTGGGAATATGGTCTTTACAGCCCTCCGTATGTGTACTAGGTACATAATGTTTACTTCCTTTGGTTTTAGGGGATTAAAAAACACGCAGGCACATCAAGTTTATTTTCACTTTCTTGTCGAACCTAAAAAGAGAAAAGAAAACATCGGGCTAAAACAAAGTCTAAAGCAGAACCTCAGATTTTTTAAAAATTCTGGGCACCTTTATCCAGGACTCCATATATAAAGAGCCCAACATAGAAGCAATGCAGACGCAAGTGCACATTTTAGTTCTAGGTAAAGTAAATTTCTGAAGAATACAGATACATTAGACAGCGATAAAAATTTATTGCACATATTGATGGCTAACGAAGCCCTCCATATTTCCACCATTACTTGGATAAAATTTGACTGCATTATGAAAGCTTGTACATAAGGGGAATTGAAATTCTCATTTTGTTATTTCATTTATTATATTGATGGTGGCTTACTGGGAAATAGTTAGGTTGGCAGATCAAACGGGGCCGGAAAAAAGAAACATTCAGCAAAAACAAAGATGCCCAGGTCTGCCTCTATTTCCTAAATGGCCCATATTCGTGAAAAGTAATGTGAAGAGAGTTGGCATATGGCTAATGAGTTTAAACTGTGTCCAGACATGGGCCCTAGCCCTAGTAGACAAAATTTCGGAAATTTGAAATTTTGTCTACCAGGACCTGTTTGGAAACAGTTTTAACTAGCTAAATTTCAAATCTCCGGGTCGACTTCGAGCGAAATGGTGAGACTGCGCCAAAACTGGACCGCGAAAGGTAACTCCCAGGACCCTCATTTCCAGGGGCATCCGATGACATCACTTTACTTTTCACGAAAACGGTGGACCGAGCGACTTAATAACATGTGACCTTTTAAGGGTGGAAAATACCGAGGCAACCACTTA
>CM049593.1:608853-701724 GCA_026979955.1 Megalurothrips usitatus
ACACGGCCTCTTATAGCCCTTGGCGTCCTGCCGTCGGTAAATTCCTCTGCGGTGCCCCCGAGGTGAGGTTGACTCCGGTATGATGCAAGGGAGATGTGGTCTATATATGAATCTTCTACGACTAACCGTTCTCGAGAAATCGCGCGGGCAGACAGACTAACAGACAGACAAAACATTTTTCACCCAACCGGTCCCGGGCTTTGCTATCGCTCAGCCAACAACTGTGGGACTTGACAATGCAGATAAGAACAAACCTCACCCCCGCCGGCTGCATTATTGAAGGCAATAAAATCACACGCGTGCAGCTAAAAAAATTACACCGCGCTTTTTACGTCGCGGAGTACTGCTTGCCACCGAAAACCATCCTGAATCGGCTCAGCTACGAGAGACATTGTAACACTAGGAAGATTTGCCCACTTCGCTTGAATACTCAAGAAATAACGTTTCAAAAGTGATTTTTTTACCCACTCCTGAAGTGTGATCTTTTAACCTGCACTGACCCTACGTCTATTATCAGCGAGAAGCGCTAGCTGACATTGGAAAGAAAGCAATGGGCTCTATCGCAAAAGCGACTCGGCCACATCACAGTAAAAATCGTACGAAAAAAATCCTTCGTATTACGAAATAATTTAATGCATCGTAGGCTGCGAACCAGCGTTTCCTCGTATTACGAAGACTTTATTTGGTTTGCAGGGTTCTTACTGTGACCCACGTCTGTTTATTCTATTTTTCCACACTTGAAATCTAAATTGATTTCTCCGCCCCGTTCTTTCCCAGAAGATGGGCGCAATGCCCACTCTCTGCCCTGACATGCACCCTCCCTCCGCCTCACATCACAAATGTAAACCAGACGCTGCACTTACCCTAGCAACTGCGACGTTGAAGTGGGTCACAGCACTAACATTCCGCGGCGCAAAGACGCAATCGCCACCGCCTCCACACCTCAGGTAGTGGAGAGTGAGAACCACCTATGCTGGCCCGGCACCTCGACAGAGGCGCTACACAGCGTTTGTAGTAGAATGCATCCACTTATTAGGAATACCTGAGTGATAAGAAAAAATGAAGTGCATGAAAATAAACAAAGGAGAAAAAGGGAACCATTACTAACAATGCAATGCAGAACAACAAAGTTCTATACTAATATCACATATCCCACTTTATGTTGAAACCATAAAAATTACAAACTATAATATCAACTCGTGAAGGGACACAAATGTCTAACATGTGAAGTAGAAAACCGCATTCTCTATTAAACCTATAACTAAAACTATAGTTCTATATCACATGGGAAATGTTGTCAAACACAAAAGGAAAGATAAAAAATATTTTAACATATACTACAATTTCAAGTGTTTCTGCACTGCTATAATTGATGCTGCAAATAAAACATCTCGCCACACTTACTAACAAAGTTTCGCCTTGCCAAGTGTCAGTGTTTTTTTCTACAAAGCACATAACGGGTAGACTTCAAAATTCTACCATATAGTGCCGAGGTGCAGCCCAACACATTTTTAACAGAAGCCAGCACGACAATGTATTTCTTTAGGCATTTATGGGCCGTGCCAATACCACGTGACCGATTTTAGGCCACTCCCCCCCCCCCCTCCACCTCCCCATGGCATGAATAAACTAACCTTTCCTTGTATTTCTGATAGGGTGTGGTATTCGACCCCCCCCCCCCCCCCCCTAAAGTGGTTACGTTGTGTTGAATAGTATACCATGCACAAACAATGGCCAATATGACCTCGACTACAAGGCAAGCTTTGGTACCTATCGAGAATTGCAAACTGAAATAATTAGAGTGGCATGCCATCACAGCCTGACACCCTAGGATAAATCGATACTAACCTAATCAACCAACGTCGTCACTCAAACATCACCAATCGCAGTGTGTCTGAGAGAATGATTCACCCACGCGGTACACCTGCATCAAAATAAAACAAATGCATGAGAACAAAGCGAGGGAGACAAACATAATTTCTGATATCACTGAAATGCAAGCCCTAATGAAGCACCAACAGCAAATATCATAGATATGATCTTAATAACCTTCAAAAGGGTAACTTCAAAAGGGATACACAAGGAGTACATGTAATAGCTAAAATATTTCTGTTTCTCCCAGGCAATAAAACATTACACGCAGTTATCCTAATTACCTCATAGCTCCTGATCTTCAGATGGCATTCTATGCATACTGAACTTATCACCGACTTGAAAAATCTAAATAGACCTCCTGACCCAGAACTCTCAGTGACACTGAATTAACTCTTCTTGATCCACATTTATTCACAAATGGAACGAGCAGGGTAGTAAAATCATTGTGGTCAGTTCTTCACACGTCACCAAAAATTCTGAAACCAGAAAAAAACAAACCATAAGAAACCTCTCTGCCGATTGAGCTTGCCATTAAATTTATAAAACTTCACACTTACTCAAAGAAAAACACGATTCCGCAAAAAAAACCGCATCTAGAAAAATGCAAGTAAAGTTAAGACTGTGCTATGAATTAGAACAGATTCTACTCTGCCAGAACGGAAGAGGCCTAAACATGATACACACGGCAATGTAGTCCAGCAAATCAGCGCAGCAATAGATACAAAATGTTAGTAGAGAAACGCTACCGATTTAATCATAGAGCCACAGCTGCACGCGTCGGGGGATACATCCAAAGAATCTAACGGCTGACTATCACACACACACTAGCACGAGCCCTGCTCTCTTGAGTCACCCCCTCTACCCCAACCCCTCATCGCACCCACCCCAACCCTTGGCCTTAACGACAGCGAAAGCAGAAAAATTCTGGCCGAGGGACACAACCGATTTAATCATAGAGCCACAGCTGCACGCGTGAGAGTCGTCCGGGAATGGTTTCCTGGCGCCGGGGGATGCAATCCAGAAAACCACGACCAGAGGAAACCGTATGATTCCATGGCGTTTGATACATCCGAAGAATCTAACGGCTGACTATCACACACACACTAGCACGAGCCCTGCTCTCTTGAGCCACCCCCTCTACCCCAACCCCTCATCGCACCCACCCCAACCCTTGGCCTTAACGACAGCGAAAGCAGAAAAATTCTGGCCGAGGGACACAACCGATTTAATCATAGAGCCACAGCTGCACGCGTGAGAGTCGTCCGGGAATGGTTTCCTGGCGCCGGGGGATGCAATCCAGAAAACCACGACCAGAGGAAACCGTATGATTCCATGGCGTTTGATACATCCGAAGAATCTAACGGCTGACTATCACACACACACTAGCACGAGCCCTGCTCTCTTGAGCCACCCCCTCTACCCCAACCCCTCATCGCACCCACCCCAACCCTTGGCCTTAACGACAGCGAAAGCAGAAAAATTCTGGCCGAGGGACACAACCGATTTAATCATAGAGCCACAGCTGCACGCGTGAGAGTCGTCCGGGAATGGTTTCCTGGCGCCGGGGGATGCAATCCAGAAAACCACGACCAGAGGAAACCGTATGATTCCATGGCGTTTGATACATCCGAAGAATCTAACGGCTGACTATCACACACACACTAGCACGAGCCCTGCTCTCTTGAGCCACCCCCTCTACCCCAACCCCTCATCGCACCCACCCCAACCCTTGGCCTTAACGACAGCGAAAGCAGAAAAATTCTGGCCGAGGGACACAACCGATTTAATCATAGAGCCACAGCTGCACGCGTGAGAGTCGTCCGGGAATGGTTTCCTGGCGCCGGGGGATGCAATCCAGAAAACCACGACCAGAGGAAACCGTATGATTCCATGGCGTTTGATACATCCGAAGAATCTAACGGCTGACTATCACACACACACACATCAGCACGTCCCCCCCCCCCTTTCCTGCACCTACCCTGACCTCTGTGCTTAGCGATGAAGAATGAACCAGCTGACAAACTTACAACGGAACTGACATTCGTCAAGCAAACTATTTACGTGAACAGCCTGGACCTAATTATTTTATTCAGTCATGCAGAAACTCTATTATGAATGCCTCGCTTTTATAACTTACAAATCTCTGCACTCACCCTATTTAACCGTGACACTGAAGTGACACAGCAGCCGGACATGTTGGGAAACATCCGTATGGAAGCAGTCTGCACTGCTTTGAAGAAACCCCTGGTGGCTGGGAATGAGAACTGGTAACGCCGGCTCGGAACCTTCACAGAGCACCGACGGCTGACGAAAAGAAGAGCATGGAGGTTAGGAAGTTCTTACACAAACAACACACATTGTGTGTCTTACATGTTGTGAATATTAATCTTCACATTCTGAAGTTCTGTTTATGTCCTATCATTTATGTATATAATTGAATTACCCGCCTATTATTGTTCCTAACTAATTCTCAGAGTCTGTAAATAGCCTCATTACCTAATTGCCATAGTCACTGCCTGCAAATAATTATACCTCACTGCACATGCACATGAATGCACACCCACAATGCTATGTAACGCTCCAGCAGCTCCAGCCATGTTGAAAGACGGAAAGAAACTTCACTTCCTCTCCAGTCCCAGTACTGTGTGCTTTACATCAAGAACATCAGACATTCTACCACTAACCAATTACATTACATGAAAGTACCCAATTGCAAACTACAACTTGCTACCCTAAAATCAATTAAACCTACGTTTAAAATTTCAACCACATTTGACTTAACAGTCATACGAGAAAAAAAGAGAGCAAAGTGAAAAAAAAGTTTCTTTAGTAATATATATTATTATCTTTGAGGATTCGAGGACCCACTCATCTTCCTGCATTCATTGATCCATCACATAAATTCTGAATGTGGTGCATCACAACATTACATTCTTTGAATGAGTCCCCACCACATCTGGAGAAGCACAGCGAGATCAACCAAATAAACGTAATTTATGTTTACGTGAGAAATTAATAACTTTCAACCCACCAGCAGAAGAATGAGACAGGTCCTTTTGCTTTCACAAGCAGTGGCAAATTAAAATGTGTCCCAGATACATAATAAACGAATAGAAGCTAAATAAAAAAAAAATATGAGTGGCCAATAGCAGTCAACTCACAGTTAATCTGTAAACCAACACTGAACCAACAAAGACGGATTGTCGTCAAGACGAAGAATATTTTTCTAGAATGCTTTACTGTTCCCGTCTAGCACAGAACAGGCATGCACTTAACATTGTAATATAATTGCAATATGATCAGGTGCATGAATAGCAAAAGAATCAGCACTATCCAAACAATTATTTTTGGACAATAATTTAGCTTAGCACGTCATGTATTGCCAAATATTTACAAACAATAACCAATAAAACTTGGGCTTATCTGCTCCCATACCACTGGGGAATCGTAGACAAAACGGTAAAATAAAATGTGAACCTGAGGTATCAACAAAAACAAACACACATAAAACGCAATGTTGGTGGCCAATGAAAGCTAACGCCTTAACTCCAGAGCTAGCCTGTAAACCTCCAATGAACCGCAAATTGAACGAATGACCAAAAGCCAAAAACCCTGACCATCTGCTCCTACACTGCCGGAGAATCGCACACAAAAGGGATTGGGAAGGGCCATCTCCATAAAAGCAGAACCTGACTTGTGTTCATGAAACCTACTAACCTGATTCTTCGATGGGATCATCCCAGGAAATCATATTGCAGAATCATCAAGCACGGTATGTTCACCAGAAACGATTCACACAGCGGGATCACCTGTGCCAAAAATAAAGCAATTGCATAAAAACAAAGAAAAATACACAAACATAAGCATTTCTTGGGGTTCTAAATTGCGAGCCAGCATGTCAGACTACTGCTAACCATATCGTGATTTTGATTCCAGACAATTGAGACCTAACCCCTTGAGCGCCTACCATAACCTTTCCCTCAGGTGACACTCGGTTCGTGATCAGATTGTTCCACACTGAATAAATAAAGCACAAGTACCTACAACGACATAGTAATAGGATTCCTTACTGCGTCTGCACTTACAGAAACCTGTCTGCGTATTAAACTCGCATAAACAATAAACGAAAACAACAATCACCGGTACTGGATTCACGACACGAGCGCGAGGCAGCGCAATGGCGAATGGGTGGGGAAGGGGGGGGGGGGGGGGGGGGCAGGTGGCACGAGCGAGACGAGATCTCGAGCATGGGGGAGGGCTAGGGACGCAGGTCGGTTGCCGCGCTAAGTTTGAACTGGCACTGACCTTACCGTACCTGTAGAACGCTACGTTGACAACAAGCCGGTCTCGGCGGCACCGACGGGCTTGGACGCACCCTGCGGTGCGGAGTACGTCAGGGCCCTGGCAGCTGGTGCGGAACTTGGGGCTGCCACCTGGTCACACCACATCGATCCAGCATCTGTCCCAAGCAACAATTGAGAAGACAATACTTACAAAGCACGAAAAAAATAATTTTAAAAAAAATACTTTTCTGAACACTGACTACTTTTCTGACAATTTTTAATTTTCTGTGTGAAGATACATCATTGTTGCATGACTCCAACAAACTCTGGAAACGCATGAGCTGCATAACATTTTTCCTCCAGTGTGATTTGTCTACCCCACATCAGGAAAAGCATGCTATCCAGATCTTGTGTTAGTAGAGCAGCTCCTCACAAAAATTAACATGTAATATTTGTTGTGTCAAAATAAAACTTTCACAGCAAGAAATAATAAATTTAAAACACAGTGGGGGACAACGGAAGCACAGAATGGGCCACAGGTCAGATCTTCACACTGTACTGGTGCTGGTCATGTTTTGCTTCTATGCTATATCAAGAGCAACACCACCCAACTCTGCTCAGTGCATTATTGTTAATTAATCATCAATTTAAAAACAAAATGGTTTTTTGAGTGATAGGGATGTGCAGCTGTGACCTGTAAGGACACCAAGAGTAAAACTCACTCCAGCATGACTTGTTTCCCTTTTCCCATCACAGAAACTTTCCTAAACCAAATACGTTAATCTTCCTTAAACATAGTAGTCGATTTCTGCTAGATAGGTTCAGAGAAAATGAGTGATATTTTATAGCTCAGGAGCTTTTCATTTGTCTCACCCAATCTCCTGGCCTACAATAGTCTATATCCTTCCTTCCCATCGCTTACCACACTTTGCACTCACCCTACGTCACCCTCACACTGAAGTTAAGTTGGCCACAGCAGCTGGACACATTTATGATTATCCGTATGAAGGCAGTCTCCGCTACTGGTAATGAGAACTATCAACGCTGGCTTGGCACCTTCACAGGGGCAGCGACAGCTGAAGAAAAGAAGACGATGTGGTTTAGTAAGTTATTACACAATCAATACATATACATACATAAAGGTACCCAAACACTACAATAAAAACACTATAAAATCATATAAGTGACAGTGCACCCCAAAACAAATTAATCTCTTCTTAAAAACCTCAGCCACATTTGTCAAAACAGTCATATTTAATATTTTGATATTTAAAAAAAACGAACCGGCTAAAACAAAAATACCATACCACTGGAGAATCGTAGACAAAAGGGTAAAATAAAATGTGAACCTGAGTTATCAACAAAAACAAACACACATAAAACGCAATGCTGGTGGCCAATGAAAGCTAACGCCTTTACTCCAGAGCTAGCCTGTAAACCTCCAATGAACCGCAAATTGAACGAATGAACAAAAGCCAAAAACCCTGACCATCTGCTCCTACACTGCCGGAGAATCGCACACAAAAGGGATTGGGAAGGCCCATCACCACAAAAGCAGAACCTGACTAGTGTTCATGAAACCTACTAACCTGATTCTTCGATGGGATCATCCCAGGAAATCATATTGCAGAATCATCAAGCACGGTATGTCCACCAGAAACGATTCACACAGCGGGATCACCTGTGCCAAAAATAAAGCAATTGCATAAAAACAAAGAAGAATACACAAACATAACCATTTCTTGGGGTTCTAAATTGCAAGCCAGCATGTCAGACTACTGCTAACCATATCTTGATTATGATTTTAGACAATTGAGAGCTAACCCCTAAACAGTTACAAAACAGGCACGCCGAAAGGGCACAATTTCATAGTCGTGCAGTGTAGCTTTCCAGACAAAGGGATATTATAATAATTACTGGTTACATTCCACAGGAGCGGTTACTATAACCTATCCCTCAGTTGACACTCCGCGCGTGTTAAGCTTGTTCCACACTGAATAAATAAAGCACAAGTACCTCCAACGACATAGTAGTAGCACTCCTTACTGCGTCTCCACTTACAGAGACCTGTCTGCGTATTAAATTCGTATAAACAATAAATGAAAACAACAACCACCGGCACTGGTTCGAATACGGCAAGTCCAGCCGAGCGCGGGGGGCGGATGGGTGGGGGGGGGGGGGGGGGGGGGGGGGGGGAGCTGGCGCGAGTCGAGAGCCGGAGCATGGGGGAGGGCTGCGGTTGCAGCTCAGAGGGCGCGCAAAGTTTGAACCGAAACCGGGGACAAGCAGGGTGATACTATGTATGTAGGAATTTTTGAAGTCCCTCATGCTTCAATGACTTTTGCCTCAGAGTCACTCCATATCTAGAGAGCAGAAAATCCATTTATGCGATTCCTACGATGACTGGGCTTATCAGTTAAGCTTCTACTTGGTAAGCAAACTTTTAATTATTTCTCAGAAGCACAAAATACGGATTAGATCACTACTTTCATATCAGAGCTGTTTTCTTTATACCTAGCTAATAATATTTTAATGGGGTGTTTTAAGTTTTTCGTCAAACCCCCTATGTGAGAAATCACAAAGTTACGGTATCCTCTATATCTCCTTAATTCATCATTAACCCGCTGTGAACCATTGCACACATTTTGAGACTAAAGTACGGTACTTTCGCCATTATATTTTTATTAAAAAAAATAACTTAAAAACATCTACATTGAAAGTTCATTGCGATTAGGCCGTTGAAATTTTCGGGAGGCATGCCACTACCCATGATATGACCAAATACTCTGTCCGTCCACTGAGCTACTTTTGACGAGATTTTCAGTTCCAGGGCAAAATGGGAAAAAGCAAAGCTACATAAAGGGGGCACAGAGATTTATGTCAGTGGATAGCTCGAAATTTCATTTTTCTAGAAATAACTCAGGAACAAGAGTGCCCCGTAGGCCCACAAACGTTCAATTCAATAATATGCGCGAAACATAATTAGCGGGGTCGCACGCAAGCCGCCAGCGCCGTCGGTCTTGGTTTGTTCGCGCTTCTGACAGACAAAAATAGCGAAAAGAGAGTGTATTACTTTGGACAAGAAAACAATAATTAATAGGTTAGCAGTGAGTTCGGAAGAACTGCGAAGGCATTTACTGTAATGTTATTCAAATTTTAAGGGTTTGTAACTGAAATAATGTCAATGTCCTAAAGAGTTGAATAAATAATTTCTATTGAAAAATAATATTTTTTTGAAAAAAAAAATCCTGTTTACGGGAGGGGGGGGGGGCTTTGACCTTTGGGCCGCCCGGGGCCCTTTGGTAGCCAGTCCGACCCTGCATGGTGTAGCCGACTGCGAGTAGCGGCCTCGGGCCGAACTACGCGCACTGACGAGCGAGGGTTGCGCGTAGCGCGATAGGTGTCGTCCGGAGGCCCCCCCCCCCCCCCCCCCCCCCCCAAGCCCTCCCCTTACCGGGGCACCGTAGAGAGAGACTCCACCGTGCTCCGGGGTGTTGCGGTTTTCAACCTATTTCGCCTCGGCCAGGGAGGCCGTCAAGATGACAGCGCCGAGATACGATCGAATGCGCACAACGGGGTCGCGACGTGGCTCCTAGGTACCGCAGTGCACTATCTTGCAACCACGCCCGGACTGGCCCGCCCCGCCGCCCCGCAAACGCAGGGTGGGCCCCCGGGCCAGGCCTGTGCCGCATGGGCCCCTGGCTTGGCTTGCGAAGGCCCCAGGCGGCCGGGCAAAGGGTCTGTAAGGGCCCTCTCTCGGCCACGAGGGACCCTGCTGAGCCTCCATGGACACTTGCTCAAAAAATCGCATTGATGCCGAAAAACCTAATCTTTAAACAATCATAAGACATTTCAAAAATTCTCCTTGCAAATTCATATAGTGTAGTATAAGTCGTCAGGATAAAAATTATACCTTGGCACATAAAAATAATTTTCCTAAGGGGTCGTACCCAAATTACGTGACCTGATTAACGGGGGGGGGGGATCCAAATACTACGCCCTATATTTTATCCATGGAAAGGTTAAAGAGGGGCCGAAAATCGATCGCGTAATATGGGTATGTACGGTCCCTAAGCTGTTCAGAGACGAAAATTGCCACCAAAAATTATGTAGGGGACGAAATATTTACCCTCAACACCTAATGTCGCGTGACAAAATATTTTTATAACGCACGTGACGTTCGACTCGATGGTAAAAATATTAATGGCAAAACAAAAACAAAAAAAGACAGGGAGGAAAAATCTGTCTGTACGATGGAAGTTCACCTGCCGTCAAAGTCGACTATCTCGAAACAGCAACTCGGATACGCTATATATATACCCTGTCGCCACCCCCTCCGCCTCTTTGGTGCCGTCCGTCGTGCGTGTCGTGCGTGTCGTGCGTGTTGTTCTGCGTGTCGTGCGTGTTGTTCTGCGTGTCGTGCGTGTTGTTCTGCGTGTCGTGCGTGTTGTTCTGCGTGTCGTGCGTGTTGTTCTGCGTGTCGTTCCTTCTGCGTCTTGTTCGCGTGTCGAGCCGTGAGTCGAGATGCCGGTTTACAACCGGCCACCGGACACGTGTCCCACGCAGAGGGGACACGTTTCAGTGGTACATGATGGGTACTTGTTCTACCACGCTGGCGCGAGAGCCGATGGGCGGATTACCCTCAAGTGCAAAAATTACGGAAACAAGAACCCGGCGATACGCTGCCAGATGCGGCTTACATGCGATGCAGATTTCAAAAATGTTCAAGTGCAGAAACAGTGCTTTAATGAGACTGCAGTGAACAGTGGGCATGGGCCAGCGTGCTGTCCTAACAAGAACTGGAAAGATTATAAGCGGAAGCTCGCGGACATGAAAAAAGCTGCGATTGAGCAAGGAAGATTCGTCAAGCTGCAAGACATCATCAGAGAACACACAAAGGAGTAAGTTTAACTGTTTTGTAGCACTTCTATTGTCCTGTCCCATTTCAACCACGATGAACTTAGGAGGCACTCTCGAGAGACATGCTAGCACTCGAAGGGTTGACACTCAAGTAAACGCGTGTACTTCGCCTTCGCAATCACGCCGTAATCATTGGCAATCGCTGTAAATCCCCTAGGGTTACTCGTCCTTTTGCATTGATAGAACAAGCGTGACGTATCTGCTAGTGCGTCCTCTTCTGGCATCGAAATGAATGCATCATGACAAGCGTCTTATTTTAAGGAACGTGAGCGCTGCCACCGGACCCGAACCTTGGCCTCCTCCCTAACGGAAGACACTTGACTGTATCCGAAGTACAAGTCGAAGAACATATTTGAAATGTTAATATTTTTTTTCGCTAACCCCGTGTTTAAACATAGAAGTATTATTGATTAATCGAAATCGACTTCTCGCAAAGCACTCGGATTTTCCGTTGTTTCGATGTCAAAGGATTAAATTTGCCATGAGCACCGGCTTATTTATCAACACTTGTTCTCTCAGTGTGGTCGAAATTCAGTCCCGGTGGACCCGCGATTCTCAGCACGACGCGATCCGAAATCCGGACCGGCGGGAGCCTCCAAAAGAATTTGAGAGTCTCAATACATTTTCGGGTCCTCTGTAACTGGCTTTCAATTGCGTAACCTACGCATAACCCCCTAACCTGTATGAACCATTGCCAGGATTATTAGAGGTTACATTACCACAGGAGGCTGTTGTCGGTACGGCGCAATCCGTCATTTTGATGCATTCTTTTAATCTCACGCACCACGGGGATGCCACAAAATGCCCACATAATTTTCTAGAATATCGGCGGAATGGCATGACCCGATGCGCAAACGACGGCGTGGTGTAGTTCGCGCGTGCGGAGGTTAGAGGGCGGCGGCAGAGGTAGAGCAGAGAGCGGGGTAGGGTGGGGGTGGCGGGAGCGTAGAGGGAGATAGGGAGGTGCGGGTGGGAGGAAAGGCAGAGGGAGGAGGACCGAAATCGTCAGGAGAAATAAATGATATGCGCGTCACGTCCATCCGCGTGACAGAGAAATCCGACCCAGCCGCGGCGCCTCGTCGGCCGGTCCGCGCGGCGCTCGGAGGGGCGATTCTCTGTCACGCCGCTCGTTTCGTATGGGACGAAACGATCTGAAATTTTGTGGCCAAGTAGATAAAGCTTTAATCTGCCCAGTGCTAATTTTCTCCCATGCGGAAAATTCACCAGTTTTCCGAAAAACTCGTTCAAGTTTGCCTTAGGATTTCTCGACTCCCAGGGGGAATATTAAAAATCGGATCGAGTACTGCCCTCGGCACACTGTCCGCCGCTGTGCCTAGTTTTGCGAAATGTTGAACGATAGGCCTGTCATTTGATTTCCAATCGAGCGTGTCGCGGTCTTCCCGGAGCGCGTTTTGGTGCCTGCTGGGCCGAGTCGAGCCGCGCCTCCTCCTCCCCCCCCCCCCCCCCCCACCTCACCGCTCCCCTCCTCCCCCCCCCCCCCCCCCACACCGAAGGGTCCCCCGCCGCCGGCCCGGGCCAGCCCCGACCTCCGGATTGAATGGCAGCCCGTGCCGGCTACCTGCACTGCCTAGCAGGGTTGTTAACGTTACTTGTAACGATAGCGGCGTTAGTGAAGTTATCGTTATCGTTAGTTATCGTTATCGTTAGTTATCGTTATCGTTAGTTATCGTTATCGTTAGTTATCGTTATCGTTAGTTATCGTTAACGCTAACGCAACGCGCTACTTTTCCCCCGGGGCGGTAACGGCAACGCGTTAAGTTACTATTCTCAGTAACGAGGTAACGGCGTTAACGTTACTCAAAACGGTCGTGAGCGCGTCATATTACCAATTTTGGTATTTTTTATGTGTGCTGGGGTGCTTTATGGTCGGTCTGCAGGTGTAACACAGACAAATGTTCATTAAATATGGAACACTTAAGCAGGAATAAAATCTGTATGTATGTAAAAAGTGTCCTTTAAAAAAACCAAAACCAAATATATACTCCACTGGGACCTTGCAACTGACCTGCAGACCGACCATAGCAGAACTGTGTCTGTGAGGTAGGCAACACGCGCAACAAGCTAGCTGAGAACTTTGAGAGCGATTCGGCAGGGTCAAATATTGTCCGATCAAGTTGAATTTTTTTTAGGGTTACTTTGACATAAAACTACACACAAAAGTGCATCCGCACCTCAAGATTTCGAAAAAAAAAATTCGCTTGGGCCACCCTACCCCCAGGCCCCCGACCGTGCGCCCACGGCGCCTGCACGGTCCACTTAAAATGCCAATTTCAGGACGAATCGGCCGAAAAAGTATCAATTTTAAGTGCTCTGCGTCATCGGGAGACTTTAAGGAATGAAATAGAGCCCTCATTTTTGGGCCCGAGCGAAGTGAGGACTGCTTTGCATCGACTATTCCACTTTTTTGGGCCCGAGCGAAGCGAGGACCCCTTTGCATCGACTATTCCACTTTTTTGGGCCCGAGCGAAGCGAGGACCCCTTTGCATCGACTTTTCTACTTTTTTTTTTCTCCCACTGGAGGTGTCATTGTTACCGCTCTGGTACCTTTGCATCCGCCGGCCCCGCGCCGCGGCCGGTTTGGCGCCCCGCCCCTCGACCCAGCTTTTGATAGTCGTCCACACAGGCGCTTCTAACAATGTCAGCGTGGCCGCGCGGTCTGAGAGTCCGGGCCATCGTGCAGCTAGTCAGAGGTTCCAATACCGAATTTTTTTTATATTTTTTCGTTTTGAAAAACTTGCATTTTGCGTTACTGTTTATTGCAAACGCTCGTTGTTCCATTAACGAGGGCCACTCAGTGCTGTAGGCGCTGGAATTTTTTTTTTCTCCCACTGGAGGTGTCATTGTTCTGGTACATTTGCACCCATCGGCCCCGCGCCGCGGCCAGTTTGGCGCCCCGCCCCTCGACCCAGATTTTGATGGTCGTCCACACAGGCGCTCGCGACAATGTCGGAATGGCCGCGCGGTCTGAGAGTCCGAGCCATCGTGCAGCTAGTTGGAGGTTCCAATACCGAAATTTTTATATTTTTTCGTTTTGAAAAACTTGCATTTTGCGTTACTGTTTATTTCAAACGCTCGTTGTTCGATTAACGAGGGCCACTCAGTGCTGTAGGCGCTGGAATTTTTCAATTTCCTACGCACCGTTCAAATTTTGACGCCTTTCTTCAAGACGCTAAAATTTCCGACAAAACTCCAAATTGTGTGCCGTTTTTTCTAAGTTCTTCGAGCCCTCCGGGTCAAGGAGACGGGTCAGGCGCCTTCCTTGAACATCTAGAAAGGCTTATTAAAGAGACCGTCTGTCAAAATCCTGTTCGGACCCCATTTTTCGGCTTAAAACGGCCAACATGCGGAGAAAAGCCGACATGTGTGTAGCGGGCTGCCTACCCGGAGCTCCCGTAAGGCGCAATGGGAAATTTGAAGGCCTATAAAATTTTTCCTATGGGAAATTTAAAATGCCTCTGCGGGCAAAATCCATTATTTTGGTGCCAACTACCACTATGCCGAGTGATCGAGTCTCAGTCGAAATCTCGCATCTGGCACCGTTCTCTCACAACAGGTGCGTGCGCACGCGTGTTCAAGTTTTCCGCGAGTGCCAGAACGTAAAGCCTATTTTTCTTTAAGAAAAGAAAAACAAACTCCACTTTCGACCTCAATACCTTTCCCAATTGTAGACGAATCGAATAAGCCAAACCGCGACTCGGTACGACGTCTGGAAGTAGGTGACCGACGAATACGATATCTCGAATTCGTGCGTTGTACACCCCTCCGTGGTACTGATATCGAAAATCCGCGAACTAGGCGTTGTTGGCATGACCTTAGGAGACAAAATGACACCGTTGTCACGTCGCTCACTACCGTGCTCACAGAGAAATCTGTTAAACGGACTACTGTGTCACAATATTCCCTAATTTGACCCACTGCTGTGGGAGGCCTCTGCGGGCCGATTTTGAGTTGTCTTCTTACGATCGCCACAGCCAAACCGTTCGAGGTATCGACTTCAAACTTCGTAAGGTAGTAGATAAAGGTTCAATCTAAATGTCGGTGTGTTCAAAAAAAATTATGAACTGGTCTGACATACCTAAAAACGACCGAGACTTTGCGCTTCGATTGCTTGTTCCCCAGGTATCTTAAAAATAATTCCTCCCAGTCAAAAAATAGACATCTATTAGATTTTATAGACCATCTAATACCTATCTACAATGTCTATATTGATCTAAATCTACGGATAGATGCGAATAGACCTCTATTTTTCGTCTTCAAATTGTCTACTTCATTTAAGTCTAGGAATAGATCTCAATTAGATTTTCCAAAGATCGACTCGAATCCATGCTAGATCTATAGACATCTATTTGACATCCAGTAGACATAGACTACATAGATCAAAATTTGTTCAAAAAAATACCAGTTCAAAATGTGTTTTGAAAGCCGGGCGTCGACATATTGGCGGTACCCAAATTTTGACTCCCCCACACATCACCTGCGGGACTTACAGATATTTGCAGCGCTGGTCAGGAACGCTTCAATCGTCGATGGTGGAGGCCGCGGAGACCCTCTCGTCCCCAGAGAAGCGCATAGCGTAGCGGGTAGAGGGGTGGGACAGTAAGCAGAAAGTTCGTGGTTCGAATACTGGTATTTTTTTGATGCTGAAATGATTTTTATCCGTTTTATGATGCTAGGAATTAAAAATTTTGAACTACCGAGGTCATGACGGTCACTGTGTTTGTATATTTGGTCTTAGTGGTTAGATTTATAGACGTCTATTTTTCGTGCAAATGGTCACCACTTGGACGTGTATTCGACATAGATATTAGATCAATCAAAGACACCTTCCCGTCTACTAAAAGATGTCTAATAGATGTCTTTTTTTTTTTACTGGGATTAACTTGTAGATAATTTCTTGCTCTGCCTGGTGATACTTGTCCGCGGTCTGTGCGATCAACGGTTTGGCCGCAAAATGGGAAACGGCAACCCTCTGCACGGGCCGATTCGATCATTTCTCGAAGCGGCGCGAAAGCAGGGGTAAATGTTGCAGCGATTCAGGTATGCACGGCCCCGCTCTGGCTCCCCCGCCCCCTCTGGCCCTCCACATGTGCGCCGGAGGATAATGGGAGAGGACAGCGACCCGTGGGGTGCGAGTCCTCGCCGCTGCGCCGGGCCCCGGCCGTCCCTTTGTATTGACAAACAAGCGAAGCCCGATTTTGAACTTTTTGAACGGTTGAAAGGATGTGCCTCTCCCTTAGTCCGTGTTGTCGCTCATAACAGGACGAGAAAAATGAGGTGCGGCAGCAATTTGTATTCCATTCCGTTCAGAAATTAGGCACATCAATGTCCCTGTTAAAAGTGGCGTATCTTCTGAACGCTTAGGGGTACGACCATCATACAAACACCATTCGGCTTGTCTTGAAAAGGTCTTCCAAAAGAATCGAAAGCCAGACGGGTCAAATCCTAGTTTCAGTTAATCACTATTTTGAGTGGGCCTTTGGATTTTTTGTGCGACCCTCCGGACCGACCTGAGCCAGCGGGGGGCACGCACAGTGCGGCGTCCGGGCTAGGCAGGCTGCGGCAGGCCGGGCCATGCGGGGGAGGGGAGCCAGGCTCGGTATACTTCATTTCAAAGCTGCCCTTGCGACGTCGCTAAAAGTGTTCAAATCGGCCCGTGCAGAGGGTTGGCGTTTCCCATTTTGTGGCCAAGCCGTTCATCGGACAGACCGCGGAAAAGTATCGCTAGATAGAACAAGAAATTATCTAGAAGGTTATATAAGGAATTATTTTTAAGATACATAGAAAAAAAAGTAATCGTTGCCCAAGGGCGTTTTTAGGCATACCGGAGATGTTCAAAAACTTATTTCAGCATGGTGATATCGAGATTGAACCTTTATCTACCCCCTCACGAAGTTTGAAGTCGATACCTCGAACGGTTTGGCTGTGGCGATCGTTAGAAGACGACTCAAAATCGGCCCGCAGAGGCCTCCCACAGCAGTGAGTGGTCCTCTTTCCTCTTAACGATTAATTCGCTCTCTGCGGGTATGAAACCCGTGGTCCACCCTTTTTCAGAAACGTAATTATTTTTCAGGATAAAGGATCCAAATCTGAGAAGAATGTTTAATCCGGAGCAGCTTGCCACCCACATCAGGAACTACCGCTCGAAGCATGAGCCAAGAAATCCTCGGTTTTTTGAGGAGGCGGACATGCTGATGACTGCACTCGGAAACGAGTACCTGTGTAAGTAGGTCGTACTTACTTATCCTTCACTCGACCGCTCCGCGGTCATGAAATGCTGTGTACAAATTTTGTGGAATCTTTTCATAAGAATTGACCCTAAAGTGATCTCATATATGATCGACTTTAAAAATTTTTGCCCGTTTTAAAGCTTTAGAAATTCTTATCTGAGGAACTAGCCTACATGGGCAGCTAAAATTTGGTTTACGGGCGTTTTCATAGATCGTGAATTTAGCAAAAGTGTCATCAAAATCTGAGTGATGCCTCGGAACACCCCCATGTTAGAGAACGGACCTTGTTAAAACCTGTCCCGTGTTTAGGTCGCACCGAAGACGACAACGGTGATTTCTACCAGGGGATGGTTGGGGACCCTGGTGAGGAATCACTGTTGTTCGCCAGCACCAGGTTACTGCGGAGTACGTTTCCGGACGACGTTTTGGAGAGCGATGACACCTACCGGCTGAGGCCATACCTTCATGGCTCCATGCACGTGTTCATCGTGTCTGTCTACGCGTGGGGCCATGTAAGTTATCACAGCAGAAACGCACGTCAGTTGCCTCGTCACCCATATCACGCGCACTTCACGTTTTCTCTTTTGTGCAGATCATACCCGTCGCCTACGCAGTCATGCGGACTAAAAAGGCCAGCGCCTATAAGGCTATTATTCAGAAACTAAAAGAGCTGGGTCTGAGGGGAAGAGCCGTGGTGACAGACTGGGACAGTGCCCAACGGTCGGCGTGGCGAGCCACCTTTGAGGACATCACCACATACGGCTGCCTATGGCATTTTCACAGGGTAGGTTCGACACTGTAAAATTAGTTCGTCAAATGACGAGAGTTCTTATGACGATTTATCAATCCCAGGTCTGAAAATCCCTTTACATCTTGCGGGACCCCGTTTGATTTTAGGAGATCCCGGTAGAGCTTCCGATATCCCCTAATGGGTTGCAGGATCCCTTTACAGCTTCCGAGATCCCGTAATGGCATGCGGGATCCCGTTAGCGCTTCCGAGATCCAGTATTTACATACGGGATACCGTGACGGCTTTCGAGATCCCGCATTGCAAACGGGATTCTTAAAATTGAAGACCCCCGGATTCCGAGTACTGTAGGGCGTGTCAAACCCCCCGTTTGTTAAAAAGTGACCGCGGCAACCCGTCATATTGCTCGTTTTGGTGTCAAACTGACCCCCAAAAAATTTTATCGCTGTAGGACAATATTTAGAGGTCGCTATTTGGGTTCAAAGTTAGGCCTCTATAGAGTTAAATCAAAGTCGACACCGGGACCCAAAACAATTTTTCTTCCGTAAATGATTCCCAACTAACATTCAAGGGGCCAAAATTTCGGCCATTTTGCTCTAGCTTTAACCGTTTTTGAGTTAGGCGCTCTACAGTAATCCCACTCATAGTTCAAACTATTTGCAAAAATGAAACGGTCTGGTGTGGCATCTATATCCAAATTCACCAGACTACTTTTAATAGGAACGTAATCCCTTTTCATTTTTTAGCTATCTCCGAAACGGATAAAGATAGAGCAAAACTAAGAGCAAATTTGGATCGGACTCGATTTGGGCCCCCGAAAGCGTCATGAACTCTGGAGATATTCCACCTGAACCCAGAGAGACAGTGAATAATATAATAGGGGATCCCCAGACATCAGTACGGGATCCCGTTTGAAACGGGGGCGAAAACTCGCGAACGAGATTTTCAGACCTGGAATCACTCGAAAATGTCGCTTTACGACGTTTGTCCGTCACGTGACGGCATATTTGTACGACGAATGAATCGTCACATATCGTAAGGATGAAACAGAAAACAACTTTCTATCAGTCTGAGCAAAAATATTTTCAGCGACGACTTACTCGTCACAACCTCTGTGACGACTTCATGGTTTTTTTGAATATAGCTAGAGGGTTATCGTAAAGTGACAAAACTATTTTTACATTTGAGTTCAAATCGATCGATCGAGTAACGCAAACATCGCTGTCTTATTTTGATTTCGAGTAACCTAACTTTCTTGTGCTCCTGCAGGCCATTTACAGGAAAGCCAAAAAGTTTGGGCTGGGCCACCTCATGCGATCCGAGCTGGATAGGTCAGATCCGGAGGGGAACAAGGCCATCCAGCTACTTCGCATGGTGGCGGCTCTTCCACGCTTGCCACCGCACCTCTTACGAAAGGGCTTTGACATAGTAAGTGAAGAGAAGGAAGCCCTGAAGGACCATGTCAACATCGGCGGGATCGCAGGGTTTCTCGACTACGTCAGGAGACAGTGGATCGAGAACCCTGCCATTCCGCCCCGAGACCTAAGCATTTCTGGCAGACATGTGTATACTACAAGTGGGCAGGAGTCCATGCACCGCCAGTTGAACACACTTCTGGACAACCACGGTCGGCCATGGTTTTGGACATTCCTAGGTCAGTAAAAATATTTCTTGGAACGCTTTAATATTTGCTGCTACGGTTCTCACTGTTATACCTATTTTATAGCCGTAATTAAACGCCATGAAAGGCTATGGTACGAAACGTACTGTAAAATTCAAGAAACGGGACGCACGTTCATTCGGCGAAGGCGAGGTGCATCCGCACACGAGCCCGCCAATGGCAAAAATGTGTGTTACGACAAGGACATCGCCGACATCGCGCACATGGTGGTCGACGACGACCAGCAAGTGCGGCGATTTTTAATGGCCGCCGGTTCAAAAACTGAAATTCTGCGGAACATGGTCATGGTTGCAGACTTCCAGGAGTATCTGAACCAGCCCCAGTGAGTACATTTTCACCCATTCACATAACTAAACGGCAAACAATGCCCCCCCCCCTCCTTTTTTTAAAGAATGGGGCACGTAGAGCAGCAGGATCCAGCTAAAATGAAGGGTTTTCATTTACCGTGTAGGGGTCGGATTTCACGAAGGCCTTGGGCATTTATTTTAGTGTATTTTTATAACAGTTTTTTTCGAAGTCTTTTCCCCCTACTGTTCTAGCGCACTTCCCCGACCGTCACTCAAACGGTTTTGTCCTTACCGTACCAAATTAGTCCAGAGGACCGCCTCGAGGGCCCCGAGGGTGCCGAGGGCGCTGAGGACCCGGACAACCCGGACGATTTCTTCACCCTCATCGACACACAGGAGGCACCGCTCGAGGCACCGCTCGAGGGACCGCTCGAGGGACCGGTCGAGGAACCGGTCGAGGAACCGGTCGAGGAACCGCTCGAGGGACCGCTCGAGGGACCGCTCGAGGGACCGCTCGAGGGACCGCTCGAGGGACCGCTCGAGGGACCGCTCGAGGGACCGCTCGAGGAACCGCTCGAGGGACCGCTCGAGGCACTGCATCCTGCTCGTGGTCCCGTTCATGACCCCGCTACTCAATACGACCCGGCCGACGACATCGTCGTCGCGGGATTCCCCGCGGAAACAGACCCGTCGGAGGAAACCCTAGCACATGGCGACGCGATGTAAGTACTTACTAGAATTCGTTCAATTTTGTCCTGCAAGTTCTTCCAGTAAAATGTCCCATTTGAATATTTCTAAAAATCCGGAACTTTCTTTATATAGCTGACAACCTGAAATAATTTTCTCCCTTCTGTTTTATCGAATACATATTTGCACGTGGAAAATGTGCCTCAATAATTGGTTTAAAAAAACGCCAAGGTGCACACTCTTTTGTCTTGGCCGCTTTCGATGACTTTCATTGCATTCCACAACAAAGTTTTAAGTTTTTCGTGACTTCTTTCCACTCTGATAAATGCTGATTCCGTGTAACATTGAAACAAAAATCAGAGGTAAAACGTACCTATCTCATGAGTGTTCAAAAATTTCGCTCGCTTTTCCGTAACCTTTGGACCTATTTTGTTTCTGCCTGACTCTACTTTCTCCACATTGGGGGAAACCCCAAATGATACATTCGTGAAGGAAATTCTTTTAAAAAATTAGTGTTTTAAAAGAAGCGTTTTTTACAGGTTTTGGAAAATGCTTCGAGACTGGGGTGACACAACCGAGCCGACCTCGCAAACTATCGGTAAATATTCCCTTTCCACCTCTCTATGATTTCTTTAAGTGAATGTGGACGGAATGAAATCTGATGTCATACCTTCGCAGATGTTGAGCAGCAGACTGTAGAGGAACCAGGAACCTACAAAGAGAGACAGAAGTTGAGGCGGAAGCTCAATTGGGAGCGAAAAAGTATGCACCCCCCCCCCCCTCCTTCTCAACTCTTGTACTGTGACGCACTAAAAATTGATTCTTACTCTACGATTACAGGAGCAATGCAGGAGCAGCAGCAGCAGCAGCCGTCACAAGACGTCGAGAGAGGTGGGTGTTAAAAGCCAACATTAGATGATGGTCAGAAGGCTTCAATGCATCCTTTCAGTCCAGTGGCCTCATTCTGTAATTGACATTCACATCATTTACTTTCATTGCAGAACCGTGTGCTGCAGAAGTGGAGATGCAGGAAGTGGGGTAAGATTCTCGTGATAATGCTCTACTTAACATTTTCAGTGAAAATATATTCAATTGCTCACGAACTGTTTTGTTGGTTCTAGGTCCTCTTACAAAGAGCGACAAAAGTTGCGAAGGAAACGGAATTGGGAGCGAAAACAATTATTAAGAGCTCAAGGTAAGTACCCTATATTTTCTTTGCACCTGTCAAAAGAGAATGTGAAAGTAATGCACTTTTGTCCTATCAGAAGCAGGTATTCAGCAACCGGAGCAGCAGCCACAGCCACACCAGCCGTCACAGCCACAGCAGCAGCAGCCGCCACAGCAGCAGCCGCCACAGCCACAGCAGCAGCAGCCGCCACAGCAGCCACAGCAGCCACAGCAGCCACAGCAGCCACAGCAGCCACAGCAGCCACAGCAGCCACAGCAGCAGCAGCAGCAGGCTGACTGTGCAGTAAACCAAGGTACGCTAAATAGTAAAGACCAGGTAAATTTCCCACAATTTAACGCAAGGCACCTGAAATTTAACAAACTTAAGACAAAAATGTCACGTTGTGTTAGTTTAAAGTAAGTCACAATGCAATACCAATCTGTTCAAGTTTTGAAATTCCACTTTCTCTTCCAAATTGTAGTCGTACATAGGTTTCAATCTAAATAAATTTCATAGGCGACTTGTCTTATTAGTTACTTTCAGACCACTACGTTCAATTAAATCTATGACTAACTTAATAATTAATTCAGATCCATCCCTTGCAGGCCGAAAAAGGAAAGCACGTTCACATGAAGAAACCACTTCAAGTAAGTATCTACAAATACTAACTTCTCAACATCGTGACAAATTTTGTTACTAATTTTTACTAATTTATTTTTACTTTGTTGCAGGGATGTGTTTGAGGCCTACGGCGTCCCGGCGGGCAAAGGCTGCAGCCGACAGAATGTCAACTTCCCTGTAAATAATTTTGTAAAAAATTTCCCCCATTAAATTTTATTAGATGGGAACTTCTATTAGCTTTCCTGGTTCTTTTCCTAAATTTGTGAGTTTCACGACCCAGTCTATTATAGCACAAGCAATTTAAAAACAACGTGCACTTACAAAAGTGGTTTCTTGTAGTGAGCATAGTAATCTTGTTGCGGTAAAAAGTTAACCATAAGAAATTGTGTTACGGCACAAAAACATTCCCAACCAAATTATCTTGTTGCAAATCGACAAGCATTTTGCTGTAATAGACCGAACTCTAATCAAAATGCACTACACCTACCACATAAAAGTAGGCCATCACTGTAAGAAACTTTTTTGGAAAATTCCAAACAATCGTTAGGAAAATCTCTATCCCAATTTTTTGGGAAACTTTTAACATTTTTTCAGAACAATCCAAAACATGTTTTTAACACGTTTTATTTGATTTCCATACTATTAATAACTGTTCTATCAACAAATATCCTGTTTCAATTTTTTGGAAAAAATTCTAAACAGTGCTATGGAAATTTTCTATCCCAAATTGTTTGGAACTTTCCAAAGACAATTCTTACAGTGCAGAACACCCGTCCTACCAGGTCCCTCTGTGGGTTCAGGGTTAGAGGCATCCTTTTACCTTTTGAGATAAATGAGCGCCAACATCGAACCGCTGCTCTACACTGTTAACAGAGATCGTAATTTTACGAAAAAGTTCATCACGATAAGTATCGTAATTTTACGAATGTAAGACATAAAAATACGAAAAGTGTCGTAAAGTTAAAAACCTGCGACGTATAAACACGAAAACGGTTGTATATTTACGACAGCTGTCGTAAAATTACGAAACTTTTCTCGTAATTACAGAGTGTAGCGCGAAGATTTAATTGATTCCGTTTAACGAACTTTTTCGTTAATATGCGACAAAAGTTCGTGACAAAAGTTCGACGCATGCCGCAGCATCATTGGAGGAGCTGCGACGACGGCGCCAACGCCGCACCATCCACCACTGCTAAGCACTTCGCGGCGGCGAACCGACGCCCCCGACGGCCGCCCGGGCACAGACCTCACCCAGGAGCTATACCAGCGGCTCACGGACATGGCGAGGCAGCAACCGATGGGCACGAGGGAGGCCACCGCTGCAGACCAGGGCAGCGTCTGGCGGCGCGGGCTGGCCGTCGAGCCGTGCAGCTCGGTTCGAGGCCGCCCAAGACGTGCTGCCCACCGCCTACAAACATCCAGCCGATCCGCCGTTCCCGACTGCCCCCCGTGCAACGGACAATGAGGGACGGGGCTCTTGTCGGAGTGACGCTGCAGAGAAGAGTGAGAGAAGAACTCCTCTAGTGCGATTTGTCTACCCCTAAGTAGAAAAACCATGCTATCCAGCTCTTGTGTTTGTACAGCGGCTTCTCAGAAAAATTAACATTTAATATTCGTTGAGTCAAATAAAACTTTCGAAGCAAAAATATATTCACAAGAAACTGAGGTACAATACAAGCAGGGCATGGGCCACAGGTCAGATCTTCACACTGTACTGGTGCTGGTCATGTTTTGCTTCTGTGCTATCTAAAGCAACACAACCAAACTCTGCTCAGTACATTATTATTAATAAATTATTCACGAAAAAAAACTAATTTTGTGAGTGATAAGGACGTACAGATCTGACCTGACTCACTCAAACATGACTTGCTTTTCCCACCACAGAAACTTTCCTGAACCAAGTACATTAATTTTCCTTAAACGTAGTAGTGGATTTGTGCTAAATGCGTCCAGAGAAAATGAGAGATATTTCAAACTCAGGAACTCATTTGTCTCACCCAATATCCTGACCCACAATAGTAGACCATAATGGCATTTTTTAAGAATTATGTGCTCGAAGAACTTTGACAAGGTTTTTGGGATATTGACAATGCGCAACTTTTTTGATATGAAATTGCTTATGTAATGGCAAAAAAATATGTTGTGTGCTAGGAAACATTGTTCTGAACGTTAAATAAGGCATTATCTTAAATTTATAATGTTCACCCGTGTTAAATTATATTTTAATATGTCTAACTATAGTTGAACCTTAAAACGACAGTCTTGAGAAAAATCCAAATTTGAAAAAGTGAAAGTTATTTGCTCGAAGAAGGGTTTACTTCAAGTAAAAAAGGTTGAACCTGATCTCAGACGGTTGATTTATTTCTGGGCCCTGATGATTTGGCACAGAATTCCCCAGACATCAATGTTTGGAGCCTGACTGGGTTAAACTTGTTCCAAGGTTCACCGATATCATTTACTACCCAAGGTAAGCCACAAACTGAATGCTTTAGGGAGGTTGCCACAGCAAAAGCACACCCAGAGACCCCAGAGTGCAATTCACTTACCAGTCCAAGAGATGACACCACACCCTCAGATCCACTTTGATTGGTTTCCCAAAACACCGCATTTCTTTAGAAGCACAATTTTCAACAGGAATACCTGTAACATAAATGAAAGACATGTAAACAAAGAGAAGGAGAGAATCAATACAATTTAGGTGGTTTCACCTCTTGAGCAACAGTTAAGTGATGGGTGAAAGTTCACCAAGAGCCGGAAGTACGTTCATCAATTGTAAATGAAATCTTTTCAAGCAACATGCTAAATGTGTATGTACAACTTTTTGCGTAATTATGTAGACATAAACATAAATAGGATGTGTACAAATTCGAACTGAATTGAGATCAACATTGTACAACAGCTATGAAGATTTACGTCAGTACACAAGCACTACAAAAATCATACATATGATATACTCTGAATGAAGCACGATTGTTAAGTTATCGAGCAAGATGGTTATCAGGCAGTGACGAAACTAAATCAATCTGTACTGATACTGCATTAAGTTTTGTTTATGTCATCTCTAGTAAGCAATACGCACTAGCCTTAAAGCGGTCGGCCAGCGCAGAAGAAATAACGAGATCGCTCTCTTAACACGGTTGCGCTCGAACGGCGTAGAGAAAGTGCAATAAATTTTCTAAGTTTCACAAGACAACCAAAACATAACCTATTCTTTGTGTTGCCGTACGCAAAACAAAATAAACTGAAACACGGATCAAAACACAGCGAATCCTGTGCACCACTACATTAAAGAAACACGCACCGCGCTCTCTCAACTGCACTTGAGCTTACAAACCATTAATTTGCTTCTATAATAAGCATACACGTCGAAAAACAAACAACAGCCAGCAAGTCGGCTGTCAGCTCGTAAGGAGGGAAAATGGGGTGGGGAAGATGGGAGGCAGAGTGCCGTAACACGGGGAAGGGTCAGGACCAGCACACGCGCCAATTTACCGGAGTAATGACGGAGGGATGTTAGAAAGGGCTAAATCTCGAGACGAATGACGAATTATGATGCGGGCATGAGCGTGATAGTAAGGAAATGAAAAGGGTGATACGAATTATATGAGGACATAACCTAACAACATCACATAAAAGCAGAGAAAAACCGGAACGAACTCACGCACATTTGTGTAACCAAGCGCACTTACCGTTCGAAACAGCTTCACGCACTGCTGAAATATGAACAAATATATGTACTTACGGCCTTTGCTGTTATTTTTCATTGGACGAGAATCGCGACTGAAGACCCGCCAACACCCAAACAAAACATCTTAATCGTTCCCGAAACACATCTCGATATGAAAAACTTAACAAACAATTACTGCAGCGACGTCACCCAACTCAGTTCATAAATTAAACACGAGCGGCGCCACCATGCGACATTTAAGGATCACCCCTACCCTACGTCATCAATCTTGCGGTAGGAGTTGTGTGGATCCCTGAGAGAGAGCGCCACTCGTCGCGGCCTCTCATTGGCTCGGGGAGGACCTGAGCGGACCCGGAGATGAGTTGCTTGGAGGATGAAAAAGAGGTACCCCGGAGGTTTGGGTAGGTTAGGACTGGTTGAGCGGCATTAATAACGAAAGGATGATGTAAGATACGTTCGGAAGCCAGAACATGAGCATGGCTGCGACCGTGCGGAGAGAATGACGCCCGCAGGGCGTCCTACTGACTGATTAGCCCCGCAGTGTAGCCCCGTAGTGGTCAGGTGACAGCCGCCGGCAGGCCAAGGTGGTAGTGCGCCAGGCGTGGAGTGGCGGAACAGTGATTCGCGATGAGCGAAGCCTGTTACGCCACGACGCGCTCTGGCGTACGCCTACCTTGTCTACGCTTCGCTCGCTACATTACGCGCAACACATCGTACGACTATTAGGGCGATGTTTCAAATATCGCTTTTCTGGAGCATCGCATTTTGGCATCGCCCTGCAAAGAAAAATTCTCTTTGATTTGCAGTGAACCAACCGACTCGAGGGTAAGGGAGAGTGGGGCACCAAGTGTCAGGTGCAGGTAGTGTCAAAACGCTGTACAGAGCGAACCAGAGGGTCTCACAGCCAATTTTTGGGGGAATGAGCAAGGTTTTGATTGGGAAACACGTATGCAAAAAGGCGGTGACCGTGCGACTTGTCGTTTGGTGGCACGGCGGTCGCAAGTTTGAGGCTGACACTTTTTTCGGTAAGTTATCATATTTGACATCTCGTTTATCGCTTGATGCTCCGTCCCTGTGCCACATTTGAGGTAGCTGGGCATTTCTTAGCGTTGTTTACTCGTTTCTCATGACATTGGACCACTGGCATAACCTTGAAAGAGCATGGACTTGGCTACAGAGGCCCTCCACTACAAGTCGGCCCTTGGTGCAGGTCGTGTCAAAATCAGCCGGGCACCAAGTGTCACTGTAGTTTGCTTTCGTTCAACGGAATCGAATGTTTGAGTGCCGGAAACGGTGCAAACGGACGTAAAACTATTTTATACAATGCTACTTAGTGTTGTCAATGCATAACTAATGTGGTTTTAAATTAAAATGTTGTTAACGGAATGTTTTTTGTTTTTTTAAGAAAATCAATTTTTATAATAGGGTATTCCGCTGAAACAGGTCGGATGTCGAGGAATTCGAAAATCACAAAAGCGGATCCAGTAGGAGGGGGGAGCGGCGCAGCAGAGTACCTCCGCCGCGGGCGCCGGCCACGAGCCGACTGAAAAATTTGCGTGCATTAACTCACGCTGACAATGTGTCACGACCATATCGTAAGGTCACCGTATGGCCTGAAGAGGTGTCTCTGCGGGCCGCGTGGAAAATGTTCGCGGTGACTTGACCCTACCAAATGGTCGTCACACATAATCAGCAAGAGCTGAGGCCCGCAGTTTTTTTAGTCGACTCGTGGCTGGCGCCCGCGACAGAGATACTCTCTGCTTACCCCCCACACTTCATCCGCTTTTGTGATTCTTGAATTCTTCTCGACATCCGGTATGAGTTTCCGCGGAATACCCTACTTAATAGGAATGCACTCAGATAGAATACAAGTCATTAAATCACTTAAGATTTAATAGGAAGGCCCAAAACTAACATTATAAAGGGTGACACTACCTGCCCTAAACCCTGACACTTCGTGCCCCGTGGCGGGGCACGAAGTGTCACTTGCAGAGGTCTAGGTTAGGTCCGATAGCTCCGGCACTACGACCGATAGGCAAAATCTTTTGACGGACTATCGTACATTAATGTCCAATAAAAGAACTAACAAGAAAAAGAAATTAAAATTATAAAAAATTGTTCCTGTGAGGGTGAATTTCTAAACAGTGGCACTTGGTGCCCCACTCTCCCTTACACTTTCCCTCGGGGCCGTGGACAGGGTCCCTGGTCACTAGACCGTTGGCTGTTTTCGTTCGCAATCACCCTCCGATGCCTTTAGCAGTGCCATAAACCGCAATTCTTTATGCGACTTCTCGAGTTACAGTTGTCGTTTTAGTTGCTCTCATGACCGGTGGCTGTATTCGTTCGCATAACGACCGTTGTTTACCCCGGCAATAAAGTTGTACCCCTGCCAGAGGCCGAACTTTCGACGCAAGGGAAATTCCTCACCGCAGGCTGCCAGTGTCAATGCCAACGGTTCGCCGTCAAATATGTGTATGTGAAAATGTGTGTATGCCAATCCGTGTAAAAATTTAAAGAAAAATTTCTATACAGGCCTGCAATAATATTTACAAAACTTTTAACAGTTTTATAAAACCAGTATTACCTGGGCATTTGAGGGCTGTTTAGGATCGGCAGAAAGGTTAGGTTAAGACTGGTTAAGCGATTTTGATGACGAAGGAATATTGTTGTCTGAGCGATAGCGAAGCCCTTACCCGGCTAGGACAAAAATGTTTTTTCTCTTTGTCCGATTTCTCGAGAACGGTTAGACGTAGAAAGCTCAAATTTTGACCACATCTCTCTTGCATCACACCAGAGTCAACCTTCCTTCAGGGGCACCGCAGCTCAAGTGGTTTCTAAAAGAATTTTTACAAGTGGTACAAAATTAAAATTCCGCCGGTTGGGTCAGTATGCGCCATGCGCCTGACAGGGAGGGGTGGATCAGTGAGTCGAGTGGGTAAGTTCAGTTAGGTTGGGTTAGTGGAGGCCTGGGTAGGTCAGGCTCAGGCAGGTAAGGGTAGGTTAAGTAGGTTAGGACTGGTTGAGTGGCATCGATAACGAAAGGGTGATGATACGTTCGGAAGTTAAAACATGAGCGCGGTTGCACCTTGCGGAAAGAGTGACGACCGCAGTGGCGGAACAGTGATTCGCGTTGAGCGAAGCCTGTTACGCCACGAACCTCAGTAAACCTGACCGTACCCGCATGTCTGGCCCAGGTAGAATAGGTACAGAACGTTTGTTTTCCGTTAGTTTCGTAGAGTGCCTCAGTTGTCGTCCGGTGCTGCTGGAGTTGGTTGAGGATCATTCCGATCCCCGTCACATTCGTTGCAGTTAATGGACACGTCAGCCCGTGTAAAATACTGCAAAACAAACATAAACTAACAAAATTGAAACGTTCTATGTCCTCTTAAGCTCCGTGGGACAAAATATGCTCGGGTTCGGAACGGGTCCGGACAGCTGCTCATAATCATATATGAGTTGTTTGCTTTGTTGGATGGACTTATCAGACACGCGAAAACACCCCAAGACAAACCTAAACTAACGAAAAACAAACGTCCTGTACCTTTTCTACCTGGGCCGGACATGCGGGTGCGGTTAGGTTCACTGAGGTACGCCACGACGCGGTCTGGAGTTAGCGATGTGCGAATCATGTTTTTTTTTTCACTCGAATCGAACCGAATCATGATAAAAAATCCTCGAATCGAATTATGGAAAAAAAAATCCCCGAATCGAATCTCCCACATTTTCCTCGAATCAAATTTTTGGGCCCGTTTTTCGAATTGAATCCGAATCTGGACCAAAAATTTCCAAATTTTGAGCCTACGTGAAAATCTTAGTAATTTGGCTGTGCGTGGTTCAAGGAGTAATGTGTCATGTATATTTTAAACATATAAATGTAAAATATCAATTTTATAAAATTATTAAGTCAGTTTAAGCTTTATAAAAATAAAAATTTCAATTAACTGACTAGGACAGTCGACAGTCATGGTTACATACAAAACACTTGTACTTGAACGTATATGCTAATGCTATAAAAATAAAAAAACAAAAATACTCTTGACATGCACAGGTTTATGTTTAAAGAAAAATAAAAATAAAGCATGATGGATTCAAAAACAATTAATTAACGATCCTGAAATAGTGTGAATGCAGAGTTAGAATCAGGAACTGATGGCACTACTAAATTCTTATGGAGAAATACCATCTGTCTAACATGTTCAACACTTAGATTCATTCTTTTGGAGGTCACAGTATTGCTGCCAGCAGAGTTGTCCCTTTCACTCTGGACCTCTGTGGGAGCAATGCCCAGGTAATGGGCAGCAACAAAAATTAGGTGAGGGAAGGTGCTTCTGTTTGATCTCCACCACAGTAAAGCGTCGCCTCTATCTGCATCAATAGGAGCCATTGCCAAGTAGGTTTTGACGTAAATAAAAAAAAATTGTAAAAACTGCATAAAATTTTAAAAGATGGTACTAAAATTTAAAAAAAAAACATCCTCATAGCACTAATGCACTAATGATGTTGGAAACATCCAAAACATTAGTGTCCACATCCCGTGTAATGTTTTGGAGGTGGCCCCATTTAGATTTTTTGGCTGGCAATGTTTCCAGTTCCTCTTCAGCCTCACCACTGGGGGTGGGCTTCACGCGACCGCGCCGAATGTTTTGCCTGTATTTTTCCAAAGCAGCATCTGCTAACAATTTTACAGCTTCAAACTTGTCACTCATCAGTAAGTCTTTGAATCTAGGAACCACTAGAGTGGGCAACTGCTAAATAGGAGTGTCACTGTAGTTACAAGCTGGAAATCTATCCTCAACATTCCTCAGTAGTGCTCGTGCAAATTGAACACCAGCTCCCTTGTTTGAGCGCTTTCTGATAAAATCATTCAAAGATTGCTTGATTTCATATAAGACAGGAATGACCGTAGACAATGTTGGCTGCTTTGTACTTCCCAATTCTGCAGTGAAAGAAGCAATGGGCCTAAGCACTTCTACGTACCCTTCAACCATTATCCATTGCTGGGATAAGTTTTCTTCTCCTGCGTCCAAAAGTTCCATAGAAATTGGAACCTTTTGCTCCAAAAACCTTTCCATCATTAGGAATTCAGAGTTCCACCGGGTGACAACATTTTTTACAAGCTCGTGTTACACAATGTTATTATCTACTTGTTTTTTGTGCAAATTTCCTCTTACAATATTACTCCAACTATATCTGGTGACTCTTGAAGCCACCTTTTCTATCACTGAATAAGCACCAATTGCTTTTCTTGCATCAGATATAGCTAGCTGCAGTACATGGTCCACACAGTTCAAGTGAGTCCAGGGTTTTTCTTCTCTAAGAATGGTTAGGAGTCTTTCATTCAATGATTTCTGCAGAGTAGGTTGCTCAAATGCCGCCAGCGTATTTGAAGCAGTATCTGTGGTGACATGAATCTCAACAGAGGTAGGGTCAACATTTGTACTCTTTACCATATTGTAACCTTCTTCACAGACTCTCTCAGCTGTATGAGAGCCAGGAAAGGGAATTTAATGAAGGGTGAAGTGGACTAGTTCGAAAACGTCATCTTTTTCTTCAGCTTTGTTTACTATGAACTGCATTGTTGACGACAGAAAAGAATCTTGAGCTCTTGAGGACCAGACATCAGTGGTTATTGTCACTGATTCAATAAAATCCCAACTATTATTTAAATAAGTCAGTTGTTTCTCTTTTTGTTTTATTGAGTTTTGGAATTATACTTCGAGAGAATGTTGTTCTGTGGGGAACAACATACCTTGGCTCCGCTTACCACATTAGGTGACGGAAGCCAGGCTCATTCACTTCCGCATAAGCATGCAAGCCTGCAAAAAGCCAAATGGCAACGGCTTTTCTGAGATATTGCGCTCTCTTAGAAGATGACGGAAGGACCCCAAATCTTCCTTGCAGGATTTTAGTTTGTGAATTTTTCTCTGCACTTATTGATTTTGTATCTTCTCTTTTTTTTTCTTTTATAGCTTTCCTGGCTGCATCAAGTTGCTCATATTGTTTAAACTTTTTCTTGTGAGTTTTTAAATGTGTTATCAATGTTTTTGTTGTTAAAGTCGGAGTACTATTGACTGCCGAACACATGTTGCATGTTGCCGTTTCATTTTCTCCTTTTTTAAAGAAGTTCCACACAAGGGAGCATGTAGCATCAACCATGTTCTGTTCTTCAGTTAGTTTGTCTAAAAGCAAAAAAAAAAAAAATATTTTAATACTTGAACAACGCTCTCACTTCAGTTCACTTAAAAAATTAAACAGTGCCTGGTTTGTTGACTTGGTCATTGTTATCGTCATCCTTATTATTGTCATCAGAAAAACTAGGGCTGGGGTTGTGGTTTTCTGCAAATGGTCCGGAATATAATTTGTTTTCTTTGATGAACATGATGGTTGCTTTTGTCTTGGCTCTGTTGATAATGACCCGTCATCGCCAGCGACCTCCAGGTCGATGTGGTCGACCTGGTATTCTTCGTCCTCATCTCCGTGCATGGCTGAAACTAGCTAAGTACTAGTCGCCTTTAGTAAAACCAAAATTAAAAATTCCAGCGCCAAAAACCGCTGAGTGGTCCTCGGGGGCCAGGACTTCCAACGTTAAAAGCAGGTTAACGATTTTATGAACGTAAAAATAAGAAAGTATTCGGTTCGAACCGGTGTCTATCTGTTCGGCGATTCGACGCTTTACACAGCGCGGCTACACCGACATTGTAGGAAAAGGCCGTCCGTATGACTGTCACAAGCTCCTGCGGGCCACGGGACGTCGAACTGGGAAGCCGAGGCAACAATAACAGAAGATTAAAATTTATTGAAACGATAATTAAACGCCATACAACTAACCTTGGCAATGCATTGATGCAGATCACAAATTTGCAATTTTTTTTAGGAGAAATGAACTTTCTGATATTTTAACCGACGACAGCACATTTGGTTTTCACAAGACAATGACGGCCGCACGGCCGCAGCCAGACGCGGCTCGTGGGGCCCGCGGGGCCTGCTAACTTGCCAACAATGGTTTCAGAAGGGAACGCAGAGGGGAGAAACTGATGTTTTTTCTATTATGATTTTAACAATTTTACCTGATGTAATTAGAAGGTGGCATATGAAACAAATAGATTTTTGATAGTTTTTAGTTGGTTCACTGATGGTAATGTGGATATGGAGAAGTAAAAATATGCAGAGGGGAGGGATGTAGAAGCTAGAGAGGCTTGAGAGTGGGAACCCCTTGTAATTTAAACTTTGAATTTTTGGATCTGAGCTAATAGGATTTTTTCAATGAGAGTTTGTAATTTATTTGATGAAAATATATTATTTTAAAAAGTATGCAATAGTTATTAACGGCGAATGGAAAAAAGTAGAAACCTAGGGATAGTTATAATGGTAAGCGAACTCATAGGCTATGAGCGGCAACAATGGTTGGGAGGAGGAGAGAAAAAGCGTTAAAGCCGCTGCAAAGGGCTCCTCGCTCCGCTCGGACCCAAAAAGGATCAGTACTAACCAGACCCTAACCTGGCGTGAACGAGCTCGGCTTCTAAAGTAGCTTGCCGCATAACATTTTGCACTTGACAGCAAAAAGGACGACGCTATAATAATATAACGTGCAAACTATTAACGCTTACCGAGGTGAGAACGAAAACCAATTAAATTGTCTTAAAAATGCGCCTACGCGCAGCGACGCCGTACGCCTCCGCCAAACAATAACAACGCACGGTTATAAAAAAGTTTGGTGTACAAAAACTGGGCACTACGAGAAATATAGGTGTCGCGAGAGCGGCGCGCGATTCAAACTAGTGCATGACCGCGACGCAAGATTCGGAAACAAACCAGAACCGATTCCAATTTTTCGAATACTTCGGAATCCCGAGACCGAATGGAATAGAATCAGGGCCGATTCGATTCGAAATCGAACCTTTCGCACATCTCTACACACTAAATGTTTATGGACTTTTTTCCTGTGCATAACTTTTGCACAATCCGTTTGTGCGTAAGCGTTACGCACACGATTTTATCCGCAACTACGCACAATTTTGTGCGTAATTCCGTACAAATTTGCCTTATGGACTATTTTATACGTAGTTGCGCACTAATTTGTACGGAGCCTATGGAAGTGTATGTGCATGTGCAGTTACGCACAATTGACATGGTACTTATGTTACGGACAAACTTGTGCGTAGCTATGCATAAAATTGTCCGTAATTTAAGTACTATGGCAATTGTGCGTGACTACGCATGCACATACACTTCCATAGACTACGTAGAAATTTGTACGTAACTGTGCACAATATTTGTCCATAAGAACATTTTGTACGTAACTACGCACATAATTGTACGTAATTACGGATAAAGTCGTGTGCGTAAGGCTTACGCACAAACGGATTGTGCAAAAACTATGCACAGAAAAAAAGCCCATAAACATTTAGTGTGTATCTGGCGTACGTTTATCTTGTTATTTGAGTTGTGGCGAAGCTTCTTGAGTAATTAGATCGATCTGTCTAGAGGGCATTTTTGGATAGGCTACAAAAAACAACCAGAGCTGCAGATTATAAAACACTTCAATTATATTGCTAACGCACGCATGTCGGTCACTCAGAGTGGCCTAATAGTATGCATGCTTTTACGAAATTATAAACATATATACAAGTGGCATACAGGAAACCAACTTTATAATACACGCCAAAAATTGTGATTAGATAAATTCTTTTCCATGACATGAGCATTTAGAATATTGTTTGATTTGATCAAGATCATAATTTTAAAGCTGAAAATTCAATAAATTACGGATTGAAGCTCGGTGAAATCCGTTGAAATCCTAAAATGTGTAAAAGTTTCGGTCGAGTGACCGCCTTCCCCACACAATCTTGCTGACAGGGGTGACTTATTTTACCGAACCAAAGCTTAATGTGTGGGGCAGCTGCACCAAAACCATTCTCAAGAATAGAAGTGGAGGGGTGACAAAAAATTGCAGGTTACAAAGGTAAAGTCGCCGTAGATAATGATATTTAAAATCCCCTCCCAAAAGCATAACTGTTATTACGAAGTTTCAGTAGTACGAACACTGTTTTAAGAACTTACAAAGAACATGACACCACCCTTAAATACCCATCAGGTACAGGACGATATTGGATTCGACTGAAGATAAGCTGTGCAAAAGGCAGCATCTTCCTCCCAGCATCGCTCATTCTTTTCACATCCCTAAGAAGTCACAGAGCCGACTTTGGTAAACATTTAGCAAGACTAAGAAGTTCATCACGGAATTCAATAGCTTGAGGACGTACTGTATACAAAGACACTATTTCACGAATGCATGAATACGATGAAAATTTTCTAGCTATTACAGATACAACAAATCTTCTGTTTTGACAAGATTTCTATAATTAGACTCGAAGCAAAACAAGGGTTAAAAACATAGTCCCAACATTTTTGTGCAACGACAAACGTGGAGAAGAAGATAATCATTAGAATTTATGTGTACCACCCGATACAAATGTTGAAAATCGAATCTTCTTGTTCTTAGATACAATGCAGCTTGTTTCAGCTCTTTACCTTTTTCTTTCTCGCGGCAGAATGTAACTAGCAGAATTCAATTACGTGTGTTCTAAGGTACAATGCAGCTCGTTTCGACTCATCTATACTACTTTTATCTTGCAGCAGAATTTAAATAGGAATCCATTAAGCTGTGATGCTTATTGCCGTAGTTGATAGGCAATATCCCACCCGGCATGGTACGCTAAAGTGAAGAAGGTATGCCCGCCATTCACTTGCTTTCCAAAGATGTGTCTCAGCTAGAGCCCTTGGTCCTCTTGAAATGGACTGCTGGATTTGTGGCCTCTGCCATGCACACCCTGTCTACGCACAGAAAATACGCATTGACAGCTAAAGAAGAGTCACCTAGGCAAATAAATTGTTTCTGGTGGTTCTTATAGATGAAGACTTGGGGCTGGCAGGTGGCGGCAAGGACAACGGCCGGTTCGCCACCCTACATATTACCATCATATTTTGTGACCAAGGCTATTAAAATATTGTTGCCTTCTCCACAGTCGACTTAAACATCAAGTTAGAGACGTTTGCATCGAGAGTGTTGTCAAACATTGTAGGAGAACCGTCGAGTCCGTCTTATTGACATAACAATCCAATCTTTCCTGTAGGTGTCGGTCCGTGAGATGTTGGTGGTCACTGTCGTTAAAAATTGCCACTTTCCTTCAAGCTTTGAGCTTTGCCATAGCACCTTCCTGGACTTTATCAGGTCCCTCATCTGCATCGTCATTCCAGTAGTTTAAAGCTCATCCCGACACGTTTCGATAAAACGGACAGAAGCCGGGCTCTTTATGCTGACTGTTCGTGCGGACTTGCGTGCGCTGTCGCTATCGGTGACGGAAAATGTTTGAATTTAGAGACTAGACTACTTTTCTGGCGTAAACAAACGTACGGTGGCAGCAACTATGAAATTTTGTCGCCTTTCTGTTTTATAAGAATTATTTCATTTGTTACATTAGCGGTGGCCCCTCTGTGTGGTGCGCCTGCAAGGCGCGCTCCGTCGTGAATCGAGACAGGCTGAGAAATTTGACTGCACTAGCACACGACTGACTGCGAATAACGCTACCAGACGTCTGTTGTGGATAGCGCGGGACGCGGTCAGGGCCCGTCAGTGAAATCACCTGGCTTACATAACTAAGTCCACTTTAGGGGAGTAGTATTATCGCACGGCGTTTCTACTGCCCCCGCCTGTGGCCGTTAGAAGTAGCATCATCCCACGGTGGTTCTACTGCCCCACCCCCGCCTGTGGCCAGGGAAAGTTGAAGATAACCGGTCAGATTTCGGAAAAAAAATCATTGTTGGCGGTTTTGGGTAATAAAAACAAAACAATCTTCTGCCCCGTGCTAAGTTTTCAAGAAGGTCGCTGCCACAAATTTTAGCGAGTAAGCCAAATTTTTTATCTGAGGTGCTATTAATCTGCCACGTCAGATAAAAGGCGTCCGACTTGGCTGAAGCAGGTAGCTTGCGTGCTAAACTGATGCTGGTAACTGGTAAGCTAAAATTTTATCATTATGGTCCACATTTTTGCTACGGTGCCCCCATTTTCGGGTGTTACTGTTAATGGCCCAGACCGGCATCAAATGCCAGCATCAAATGACGGGTTATTCTGCCGGCCAACTCTTAGAGCCGCAAGGCAACGGTGGGAGAGGGGCGGGGGTATATAAGCCTATATGACAAGGTAGGCGTACGCCAGACCGCGTCGTGGCGTAACAGGCTTTGCTCACCGCGAATCACCGTTCCGCCACTTCACGCCTGGCGCACGCCTACCTTGGCCTGCCGGCGGCTGTCTTTTGCCAAGAAAGACCCTGTGGGGCCAAACAGTAGGTAGGACGCGCTGCGGGCGTCGCTGTTTCCGGCCGGTCGAAGCTACGCTCATGTGGCAGCCGGCCGCATATTACATTGCCTTTTTGTCATCAACGCCCGTTAACCTTGCCTAAATTACCCTTACCTTACTGAGTCTAACCTACCCAGGTCTCTTTTAACCTAACCGAACGTAACCCACTCGAGTCACTGATCCGCTGCCCGACGACTCTCGAGGACGGGGTCTCGGGATCGGAGGCTGTACTCGTTCGCCATACCCCTCCGATACCCTTGTGCAGTGCCGCAAGCGGCATTTCTATATGACACTTAGTTCTCGAGTTTCATCGGTCGTTGTGTGCTCCTCGAGGACGGGGTCCCTAGTCTCGAGACCAGTGGCTGTACTCGTTTACAGCCCCCCCCCCTACCTATGCCCCCTGCAGAAACGCAAAGCTCATCTCTCTAAAACGCATCGCTTACTTGGTTCTCGAGTTACAATGCTTTTGCAATGTGGCTCTCGAGGACGGGGCGCATGGCCTCGAGAGCGGTAGGCGTGGTGTGGTGCCCTTGTTTCCCATTGCCGCGGCCCGCAAAGTCCAACGTCGAAAACCGCAAGTCAGTACCTCCTACCGTTCGAAAGATAGAAGTTGGCTCTCGAGCACGGGGTGCGTGGTCTGGAGAGAAGTCGCCTGAGTGGGGCGCCCTTCTTTTCCTTTGCCGCGGCCCGCCAATGCCAATGTCGAGAACCGCACGACGCTGTGCCGTACCGTCTAATATGGAAAGTGGCTCTCGAGGACGGGGTGCGTGGTCTCGAGCCCGGTGTCATTGCCAAACGATCGCAATGATAGCCGAGCCGCTACGATGGCCAGCGCTGCAAACCGCACCTCTCTAGGTCAGTGGCGTAGTAAATCGGAAATGACGGAGGGGGTTTTCAGGCGGGGGAAGGGGGGGGGGGGGACTTTGATCGTTTTTTGGGGTTGTGTTTTTTATTCAGTAACTTTAATTTGGTAAGTGGTGGTAAGGGACGGGATCGGGAGCCGGCCGAGCGGCGCGGCGCGGCACGGCCGATCCAGTCCCTGCCGGCGAGTAGACGTTTGCTTGGTGCCTCACCGGTGGCCTGCCCTCCCGGCGCTCCGGGCGCGGCGGCGGCCGCCCGGTGCAGTGGTCCCCGGTACAGAGTCCCGGATGACGGGCTTTTTCAGGACCTTCCGGTGGCCGCAGCGGTTTGGCCGTCCGGGCTCTTCAAGACAAAGGTTTGGGACACCCTGCGCCGCTCGAAACGATTTGCTACCCCTACTTAGTTCGGCGGTATCGGGGGTGACTTTTAGGGGTGGGTTTTCTTGATTTTCGAGGTTTTTTGGCTGTAGCGCGAGAACGGATCGGACGAGCGACTTCAAATTTTGTGTGCTGATGGCCCTGGACAAGGCGCATCTGGCGCTGGGTCCAAAATGCACCTCCGCACTTTGGGGGCGGCAGGGCAGGGGTTAAGGGTAGCCACCCCATACGAGGGGGTGAATTTTTTTTCGGATGGAAATTTTCGATTGGGCCGTATTGGCACAGGCCCTGCACACCTTTTCTGGCGTCTTTTTCGATTCTGAAATTCATTTAAGGACAAAAAAACCTCAATTTTCAAAAATGTCTTTTGGTTTTTTAGGGGTTGCGGTCAAAGGGTTCGTCCTATCGGGGAAAAAAACAGACGGGCATGTGCCCCGAAGGCTCCTGCATGACGTGCAATTCATTTTTCTTATCGGTGTTTTCTGACGCCCTCTTTCGGCGTTTTTCCACCCCGCCGCGCGTTAGGGGTGTTTGTTACCAGAGGGGGTGGCACCTGGTGTTGCCGCTTTGAGAGGCTCGAGTCAAATGTTGGAGGCAGGCCTGTAGCAAATTTCAAGGTTCTACCTTCAAAAATTTAGAAATTACAGCGCCCGCCGTTAGTGGACCGCTAATTTTGGTCGCCAGTGTATAAATATAAATATGCAATTAAACTGTAACTGTGCTTCCCTTCTCTTCCTTTCTCTCTCTCTTCCTTTCCTCTCTCTCTCTCTCCTTTTCTCCTCTTTCCTTTCTTTCCTTTCTCTTCTTTTCCCTCTCTTCCCTTTTCATTTTTTGCTCAGCCCTCCGGATCTGACGGGGAGGATTTTAACCCCCAACCTCCCCCCCCCCCTTCCTACGCCACTGCTCTAGGTGGCTCAGTTCTCCAGATATTCCCAAAAGTTTGCTTCAACCCGGCCGAAAATCCCGGTTACGAAACCGGTGGGAATTTCCGGTTACGATCGTAAATCGAGCTGAAATTCACGGTCACAATCGTAAATCCGAGCGAAAGTTCCGGTTACGATCGTAAATCCTCCCACGTATCCCGGTTACGATCGGACATCCACCGGTTACGGTCGGAACGCGCCCGGTTCCGACCGGAGCTCGTCCGGTCACGACCGGAACGTGCCCTGTTACGACCGGAGTTCGTCCGGTCACGACCGGGAATCGTCGGTTACGGTCGGAACGTGCCCTGTTCCGATCGGGGCCTCTGCCTCTGCGCCTCGTTTGCGTCCATTGAGCGCAAGCTCTGGGGTTAGGCCAACCCGCACGGCACGGGCGCCTGCAAGGAAGGCGATGCCTCTAGTGCTACCAGGCGCCGTGCGCTCGCCCCTTCCCGTCCATGGCCAGGGGAAAGGGGGTGCGGGTTGCGGGGCGTCACGGCCAGCTCGGAGGCCATGGCGGCAATTCGTAAATCGCCGCCGGGGCCCTGGGCCGGGCTGGGGCCCCTTCCAAGGGTTTGCACAGAGCTTATCAGTGTCGACACTGGTATGGAGTTGCAGACCTATTGGGAGACGCGGAGGGGGCTGCAACTCAATCTGTTTGACAAGGAACCCGCCCTTGCCCCCAGCTCAATAATTTGATAAAAGCGTGTAGCGTCTCATACAAATAAAATTAAACATGGCAGCTACTTGACCAAGTGAGTTAAATGTGACCACTCCTTGGTGTGGGGTAGGCACTTGACTCCTTAGTTGCACAAATAAAAATGGTGTTGGAAACTGCTTTTTGGGAAGCCTCCTGTGCTCTCAGCTATTTCATTTTTTTCATCAATATATTTTAATTCTTGTAAAAAAGGAAATGACTGTTCTAGGAGAGTCTTTTACTGTTGAGATGTTTGGTTTGTGCACAGGTTGAAACTGTTCAAAATTTTGTCAAGTCCCGACTTGGTTACGATAAAGAAGGTCTCTCTCAGGTGTGACGACAAATGTTACTGTGTTTGTGGTCTAAAATTTAATATCCGCCAGTTAGGTGAGGTCAGTACGCGCCATGCGCCTGTCGTGGAGGGGCGGATCAGTGACTCGAGTAGATCACGCTCGGTTAGGTTAGTGGGGGCCTGGGTTGGTTAGGTTCAGGCAGGTAAGGGTAGGTTAGGGCTGGTTGAGCGGCATTGATAACGAAAGGATGATGTAAGATACGTTTGGAAGCCAGAAAATGAGCGCGGTTCCGACCGTGCGGAGAGAGTGACGCCCGCAGGGCGTCCTACTGACTGATTGGCCCCGCAGGGTCGTAGTGGTCAGGTGACAGCCGCCGGCAGGCCAAGGTAGGCGTGCGCCAGGCGTGGAGTGACGGAACAGTGATTCGCGATGGGCGAAGCCTGTTACGCCACGACGCGGTCTGGCGTACGCCTACCTTGTTTAACATAATTATTGGACATAAGTTGTCAATTGGATTGAACACACAGAAAAGAAAAAAGACAAAAATAAACGTATGCTGGGCATTTGGATAAAAAAAAATTCACTATTCATACAAAAACAAAATAGCCTAAAAGACATTAAAAGTGTTGGTCAGTACTGATAAAAATCAGCCCTTGTAAAACCTGCAGTCAATTTCCATATCCACACAAATTGTAGGGTCCAATAACTCACATGCGACTATGCTTGAGGCTTCTTCAATAAGATCCACATAATACACGAAAGGTGAAAAACTCACGCTACAGCCTGAGGTAAGGCAGGTACGAGATATGGTCTGTATCTCACCTTGGATACAAACAGAAAAACCTGGCCGGATTGTTCATCTGCGATAATTTTTCGAATCCTAAAAAAACTACCCCCTATACTACAGAAAGAATTGTCAGTCCTAGACCTAACTTTATTACTACCATAACAGATATGGTTTGAAACTATCCTAGTGCATTGCAAAAAATTTTGAAAATTAATACCTTTTATTTGACAATGCCAGCGTTCCGCTGCAGTTGGAGTGAAATTTGTGGGCATCAAACACCACACAGATCCTGCATAGAAACTCTTTTTCTCTTCTTTCCTTACCATGCTGCTACTGAACAAATCTGTCTGAGCCGTAGACGCCTCAGCCCTAAGAATATTTAATGCACAGTCTCTCTGTAAACTCCTAATAACTTGGTGTGGAATACCCCTTGCTGCATGAATAATGGTTTTCAAATTTTTGTTTCCGTTTTCAAATGAATACATTGATACACTCCACCCATTTCCCCACTTCAGAGCATTATCTGCAGCATGGTTTGAAATGTGCATGTTGAAAGTGAGCTCTTTCTTTCCATATAACTCGAACACTCCACCAACATACATCTTCATTAAAACTCCAGCAACTCCAATTTCATCCTTGGCCACATTAGATTTCATCAATAAATAAAGTGCTTGCACAAACAGAATCCAGTGTTTTAAGAAACGCTCCGGCAAAATATTCTTAAAAAGAGGAACACTAAAATATGAAGCCCAGTTTTCCCACTCTCCAGCACTATATTCATTCACTAGGCTGAGATCTCTGAGAAGCTTTCTTGCTTCTCGGGGAGGTCTTATTCGCCCAATTCGAGCATTTATCACAGAAATTGTTTCCTCGGTACTATATATAATACTCAGGTAAGGGAGTATTTTCGGCTTCTTGCGGGTTGACATTTTTCTTTTTTCTCTTCTTTGTCTCCCCCAACCAGAGTTTCCCCATTCTCCTTGCAACACCAAAGCAAGCCCAATGCAAAGTGTCGAGAATAAATCCATCAACAATGTCAAATTTAGGGCAGCGCAAAAGAGGAGACAGACGTACTACTCCGTTTATGTCATGGTCTTCACCAGGTAATTCTAGAACTGCCCTTCCAATCCTGATCATCTGACGAGAGGTTCTTTTTTCAGGCTGCAAGTCAAACTGTAAGAATTTCCTTGCATTGCTCCCATCACCTTCAACTTCTCCAGGATGAAGGCACCAGTTGCATGAGCTTTCTCCAGTATGAGAATGAACGCACTGGACTGAACCCCTCGCTCCCGAATCCACACATACCCTTTGTATGGACGCACTTGGCCTAGCACATTCAGAACAAACCCTGGATTAGACGACTTCATGATATAAACAGAAAATGGTTCTATAAACAGGCCCATTTCAGGATGGCTCCTCCCATACCACAACCCTGCTATCAGAATATTATTCATTCGTATGTGTGGAGGAAGTTCATTAATGCTTATAAATATTGGCCAAATAGAACACTTAAATGATAATTTAAACAGAGGAGTACCATCAGTGCATGCACAGAAACTGATAAAATATTGTCCATCATGAAACTCTAATGATGCTACAAAATTTTTATAAACTGAACCATCATACAAATCTTTCATAAGATTGCCATTGTCTGGGAGCTCATTAGGATTTTTCAAAGCCTCTGCAATTTTCCGGTTTTCAAGTTAAAGTTGAAGTTGATCTACAAACTCTATAATAATGAAGAAACTAGCTTTAGTTAAATCGTGGACAATATTATCAACTTGGCAATGTTCACAATTTTTAACTCTAATTTCCTTATAATTAGGTATTTCACGAAAGCCCGTGAAACATTTGGAACAATAAAAATAGTACAGTATTTTGGTCGCAGATGAATATGGCTTATCCAATTTATAAGTTATCTCAGGCACAACCTCTTTGTAAAACATGGTGTTGATTAACTTATGTAAGTCTTCCTGAGCAGTTAGAGGAAGGGGATGTTGTTTACAAAACTCTTGAATATTCAGAAGAACCTCTGCCCGAGATGCAACGACATTGTCCTCGATTCTTCCTGAATACTCTCCTCTCAACTTTTCTATCAGCTTATGATCAGGAGGAGGTGGGGGAGGAGGAGCCTGCTGTGGTGCTGGTTGAATGATAACACTGATGAAGATGTACCAGACAGAGTCCATGGCATCACTGAAGTCTCCAATGTCATCGTGACCATCACCAAAAAATGTTTCTTCCATCTTCACTGTCAGACGAATCATCATCAGATGAGCTGTTGGGCGATGAGTTCGGATCTGGTCCACCCTGGAAGAAAATTAAAATGTATATTAAATTAAGGTAAAGAAAAATAACAGCACAACTAGAACTCTTAATACTAAGCTTAAATATTTATCTTACCCCTCCAGCAGTGTGAGTTGCAGCATTAAGCGATTGACAATTTGATTGAACAATTCTGGAACCTCCGATTTCTTTCGACATTTCATTCACGGAAGAAAATTCAGGGCTATTGTCACTGTAAGTGCCATCATTTTCACCAACATGACTTGAACAATTATCATCCTGAAAAAACAGGAGTAACATAGAAAATTCCACAAGGAAACCATTACACACTTAAAATCAAAAAAGAAAGAACAACTTAAAAGTCACTATTATTTTAACCTTGTTGGACGCAAGAGGATCACCAGAGCAGCATACAAGGCTCGACCCTGAACCTTGAAATGACGGTCCTTTCACAGAATCTGATTCAGGTCTGAAGTCTCCCACACTCTCATCAGAGAAACAGTTTTCAGGAGGTGGACATGAAGAAAGGGCAATCTAAAGTGACAAAAACAATTTTAAATAACCACATATCAACACAATAAATATTCAATAAGTGTCGCACAAAATAGTAGTTAGTTACCTTCATGCAAATTACCAAGGAACATAATTTTACATTCATACCTGCTCATCTACTGTGCTGCAACTAGCAGAACGTTGATGTGGTGCTGTTGTGCCTTCTGGACTCTGATTGTTTTGTAGATTCTGTAACCAAAAACCCTGATTTAAAATAACATCTAAGTTAGGTACAGAGATTCACCGTTGGCAGCTCTTACACTTCAAAATATTAATTAGTGGCCTCTGTAATGTTTTTATATTGCAGTACACATTTTCCCCTGCTCCATCATGCTTCTACGTATGGTGCAAGTTACAAGTCCATATGCCAAGTCAACGTAGCAGGCAAAATTTCGAGCTAACAAGCGCTCAAATCTTTGAGAGAAAACTGCATAATAGTAGTTACCTAAGCTGGGAAATTACGTGAGCTGCACAGTGACAGTATCCTTAGAATAGGCCTAAAAGACGGGTGCGTACCTCTAAATTCCAGGTAGTTGTTCGTGGAAGATCCTCCAGCGGGTAGTCGGCATCACAATATTTTTTGTACTGTCTTCTTTTCCTATGCGGTTCACCGTCACCGCCCGATCCATCCATCCCTCCTTCTTATTCTTAAAAGTAGCGACAGGCAGGCTACCCCGTGTTACTGCGCCAGTCCCGCAGTCCCCGCGCATCCTTGCGTACAGACCAAAAGACTCAACACTAAACAGTTGACTGTCGTAATAGGAGGGGCATATTAGTACCAACTGTCACGAGCAGGTTCGTTTCACCTTTAAAATTTATGACAGAAGACTTTGCGTTGAACTTTATAAAGAAATACATAATTTTACTTTTTGAACACAGTTCAAGTACGTGGAGATATCTTTCCGAAATTTAGGTAATAAGTAAGTCGGGGTAGATTTGCGTTCCTGGATGGCGATCTCACAGTACGGAAACCGCCGCCATCTTGTCCGGACAAAGTTTGCGCGTTTGCGACGGGTAGGCTCTTGAAGCTCTGCGTTCCTCACCCTGACCAGCGATGACGCTACCGCGCGCAGTTGGCGTCGCGTCTGCGGGTCGTGACGCTTTTCAGGTAAATGGTGTTATTTGATACGTCTTCGGGGAGTGGGAAAGTACTACCGAATCTACAGTTTTCGTCCGATCAACCCGCGGATGCTTTACAAATCCATCTTTTGAGCTAAGGAACCAAGCTTACCCCGGAAAAACGGCGAAATGTGACTTTTCGAATTTATCGTGTTTTCTCGGGTTTTAAGGCAATACTCAGCTGCGCGAAGGTTAGACTCGGCCATGTTGACGATATGCGGCCTCCGGATTGGTTGACGCGGTCGCCTGCGCACGCCATCTAGCGCCGTGTAGGTCGACTGCGTCACCGTACGCCCACCCCGCTGAAATTTAAAATTTGTACGCCATTTTCGGCGAAATCAATATAGAAGGGCAATTATATTGGTGCGACCCAATTAGGTTAGGTTAGTAAGTTTGTTTTTTAGGTTCAATCATTTAACTGCTTGAACCTTAAAAAAACTTGCTAACCTAACCTAATTAGGTCGCACCAATTTCATTACCCTTCCATTCAGGTTTTCGGTTTGGTGTGTGTGTTTGTAGAAAAGGAAGGGATAAGTAGTCACGGACAAGTTCTCATGATTCGTTATTGACTCAAAGACCATTCATAAATTGAATAATTCAAAATAATAACAAAATAACAAGGTAGGCGTACGACAGACCGCGTCGTGGCGTAACAGGCTTCGCTCATCGCGAATCACTGTTCCGCCACTCCACGCCTGGCGCATGCCTACCTTGGCCTGCCGGCGGCTGTCACCTGAAGTCGTTACTTGTGTTGCCCGGCATTGCACTGCTGTTGGAGGTTCTTATGGCGACTCCGACTAGCCTGACGACAAACACACCTAACGGCTGAGTGTAGCTTCAGACGGGGGGATCAAGGCTTTGGTTGAGGTAGAGACTCGATTTTGGGTATGGAAACCACCAAGTACTCACTTCCGAATGCTATTCGTCCGAAGGCCGTGACACGTCTGCCGGCGCGTCGCTAGGCGCGTCGCGGCTCGGGCTCGGCCGCTCGCCGCTAACGCTAGCTCAGCACATCGTCAGTTCGTCTTTCCGAGCCCGCGCTGGTTTGAACGCCAGCGCCTCCCTGACATCCTCCCCCTCTGGGAGAAGAACGTCCCGTTCTTATGCTCAAACTAAGGGTCGAAAAGTCGAAATGACGATTTCAATTTAAACATTAGGCAGATAACAATTTGGATGACTCTACTGTAATTTATTTAAATTCACGCAAAATTTTGATTTCTTATTGTCCTTGTTGGCTTCCGTTTATTGATAAGAAAATCTTTTTTTTTTTCAAAAAATTCTTACAAATCTAAGATCTTAGGACCACTTTCATAATCTAGATTTTCCCCCGGATTCCTGCACTAATTTTGAATTTATAAAACTTAGTAGCACCGAATTTTCAGTTAATCCAAAAGTTATAGTCCAGTTGAACGCTTTAGTCTTCTTTCTTCTATCTCCCCGGGGTGCGGCGAGAAATGTCCTCATTTCCTTGCCGCAGTAGAGCTTCGCTCTGGTCAGGTCCTCCGTGTACAGAAGCGGATCCGCCGCCCCGCACTTTTCTCGGGCCGCCACCTCCACACGAGCGGTCGCCTCGGGGTTCAGACGTGACCCGTCGTTAGCGCCCCGGTCAATCAGCGGTTGTCAAGACATGATATTCCCGGTTCGTGCTTCCGTGACGGAACCCTGGTCGTACGGGTGACAAATCGACGGATGTTGATGTTGCGCGAGAAGCAAACGCCAGCCTCCTTACGGACTCGGCATGCTCACGCGGGACTCGAACCAGGAGTCCAGGTCACGCACTCAGGCTCAGCTGATGGAAGCGCTGACGCCAGCGTGTTGGCCGGCAGCGGCACGCCGCGCGGTCTTGCGAGCGCTCCAGCCGTGCGGCTGCGGCACAGGGTGACGAGACGCGGTGCGGGCCTGGTGTGACCCGAACGTGGTCAGCGACCCAGGGTCAGGGTGCTGGCTGACTGCAAGCTCTCGCAGGGATGGTTGCGAAGAAGGAAGCGGCTCCGAGGCGGGCTGGTTGACAGCTGCCCGCTCGGGTCAGTGCTCGCGCCGGAGCTGTGGTGACACGCTCCGCGGCGGGAGTCGGACAGGCGCTGACCATGCAGATGTTGCCTCGCGATGGCCGCGCGCGATGTCCAGCTGTAGTGCGTGCGAGTGTCGCTGCACGGCGGTAGGTGGCAGCACCTCACGGGGAGGGCGCGCCTCGAGCGCTGCATCCCGCACAACGCACGCGTATCGCGGGTCGGGTAGTGTCTGCCGGAGCAGATGGTCCCCAGACGTAAGGCCGATAGCGCGTTTTCCTTGGTGGTAGGATGGGATGGGAAAGGGAAAGACGCCTTACAAATTACTTTGAATTCTACCTACCTAGCCCCAAAATTCTTAAATTAACTTACAGAAAAATTAGCCTAACTTAGAGATAGAAAAAAATTAAGACTAACTTAACGCTAGTGATTAATTCTAGCCGAGGAAGCAGCACAAATCTGATGCCTGTATGGTATTTAGTTTACGGCAAGGAGAGGGCACATGCCTCTCCTGAGAGCAAGTTAGACCTCACAGCCATCAACATGAGTCCTAACAAATTGTCACCTGGCCTACGCCAGTGGCGATCACAGACACATGAACCAAACAAATTATCACAACTTTCATTTTCATAGATAATAAATTTATCTCCTGTTTTTTCCAGTTTTTCTGCCAAATGAGGATTTGAAGCAAATTTAGCAGCTACCAATAGTTTCACAAGATTCTTTCTTATGTCCGCCCAATTTTCTCGGATTTCAACTTCCCGAGCTCTCTCTCTGGCAATTTTATAATTTTCTGCACCTCTAATCCATTCAAAATCCTTAGAATTTGTTGCTTTTTCTGCTTCATAAGCGTGCTCAACAAATGTAAACCACTTACCACGGAAAATAAATGGACTGTAGAACGAATTAGCCAAGAAATTATATTCTTTGTGGAAATCATTAATAATTTTACAACCATTAGAAGTAAAATGATACATTGAGATTTGAATACCCGAATTTCGAAACACCTTTTGAAGAATTCGAAGTACTGCAGTTAGCTCCAAAGAGTCACGGCCACAACCGATTTTTGGAATAGCCAAAAATTTATGAGTATTTGCTTTAGTAAAGAACACATTCTCATGGTCTTCATCTACAGCTAGATTTAAACTAGATGAGAGAAGCACAGGTGTATTTCCAGTATTTGTCACCTGTATAACTTTTCTTCCACATGGCGTAAGAATGAAATCAGAGACATGAATTTTATAATTGCGGAACAAATGAGGATTTCCAATAAAGACTGTGTCTTTCTCAATTATGCCTGGAGCTATGTGTACTTTGACCCATTTAATTTTCTTAGCTGGAACTGTAACTGGTGCATTGGACCGAACGAACAAACAACCATCATGCAATTTCTCAACTTCCATATCCTGAAAAGCATCACCCTCTGTATGCATTACATTTACTGCATTCTTGTAGAACATGCCAAAGTTTAGATGTCTCCGCTGGATACGATCTCTGATGGTTACTGTCATCCTTTCATAATCAATTTTGGCTCTGCTTTTCAACAAAAATGGATTGCCTAGAATTACACTATTTGCAAGTCCTCTTACTACATAAAACTTAGTTGCAAAATTGATTCCACCAATATCAAGTTTACCATTCCAAACACCAAACGTTTTAAGGGGTTGGCCGTTTGCTGCCACTAATTTCCTGCGATTCTGTGAAATAACAGCATTAGGGAAAAGTTTGAAAAAAGTATCAGCTTGAATTGCGTTGGACGAAGCCCCTGTATCCAACAAAGCATGCTCTTCATGACTACCGAACATAACTGAAATTATGGATATTAAATCAAGTTTGTCTGAGTCCTCATTGTCTTCCTCATTACCAAATGAAGGTGAAGACACCACTGACAGTTTTGTTTGGAGTTTTGAATAATTTTCCGAATTTTCATTGATATCTTTAACCCGCCTATGGGTTAACTTAGATGTAGCATTTCTACTGGAATTTTGAAGCTTAATCTTTGAACTCAACTTGACAGCTTTCTTTGCTTTGGGCCTGGCCTCAGCCTGTGGTGACAGCTCACGCTTATTCGCACTCGAGTCACCGCCTTGGCTGCGCTGGTGTGCGTTCCGTCCCCTCTGCTGAGCGCGCGGAACTGAACACGCCTCGGCTTGGCACTGGTCGCCCTGCCCAGCGGCAGCGCGCGAAAATCCAAACGCGCTGGGGGAACTGTGCGATACTGTGGTCACGCGCTGGTTGTGAAACTCAGAAAATTTTATGGGCAACATACAGTCCCTACGTGACGGATTATTCCTGTCCTCCAAATAATCACAAGTGGTCATATCATTGTCACGTAACTGAAGAGCAATCAATTGTCCTGGTTTTCCCGTTCCAATTTTAGTTACGTCAGTCCTCTGAAAAATTTCTAATGGGCAATCAAATAATTCTGACACGGCAATTGCGTCACTGAAATCACCAATTCTATTCTTACTAATGGCATGTTTTCTGTACTCTGTCCTTGTACAAAATTTCTGGCCTCTAGAATTTACAGCAATTTTCTCAAATCTCTCCCAATTTTTGATAACAAATTTCCTGACCATTGCCTTAATTTCCTCAAACTCGCCTTGCCTACCAAAAATTGCATAACTTACACAACGGAAAAATGAATTTACATCGTGTACCATGGGTATAACCTCGTAGCACGGTCTGCGGTTTCGCGATTTTCTCCTGTGCCTTCCGTCAGAGTCCCTGTCACTGCTACTAGATCTACTCCTAGAGCCGTCAGAACTCCGGTCACAGTCACTCTCTTCACTGCAACTCCCTCCACTGTAACTCTCACCAGTGCTCTCACTATTGCTCTCTCTACGTCTCGGTTGACATTCCCTGCAACTGCAACAATCATCTCTTACCATTACTCTCTCACTGAATCTTACAACTTTGGTTTCTTCCCGCTCTCTTCGTTGAAACTCCCAATTATAATATTCTCTTCTCATCCATGTTCTTATCTGTTCCCAGAAAAACACGTCATGCTGACTAGTAGCATTCCTAAACCATTCTTCGGCTATTGTTCCTCTCACTGAATTTTGCATATAAATTTCTTTCTCGTCTTTGGAGCATCGCAAGTAATCTGCGCATCTTTCGAATTCAGTCAAAAATGTCTCAAAATTTTTACAATCTTTATACAAAGGAAACGGCATTTGCGGAACCGAACGAACCACTAGTGGTATATTGCCGCGATTTTCCAAATACCGAACTTCCATTTTTTTTTAATTCTTTGCCGGTCCCTACAAGCGGTGTGCCCTCTGCAGCTGAATCTGCTGACGCTTGACCGTCCGCTTGCGGTTCGCTACTCAGCGCTGTCGCGGAGGTGAACGGCATCAGACCGCACGGCCACTCGCAAAAAAAAAACTTACGAACAAAATAACCTAGCACTTACATCTACTGAATCTTACGAGCTAACGACACTTAATACACAGGGAAGACATTTAAAAAAAAAACACAAAGAAGGGAGAACAGTAAAAAAAAATACACACTTTTAAAAAAAATCAAACTCAACACACACACTTCACTTCTAAATCATTTTGCAATCGCAGCACTTTGGTACCTGCAATATTTCAGCGATTTGGTGCTCCTAAAGGTACAAACTGCAAACTGACATAGAGCTTTTTTTTTTTTTTTTGACCAACGGACTACATGTACATTACATGCAAAAGACTAAGTATTAGAGTGTTTAGTTCCTACTTAATCCTAACCCACTATTCCGGCGCCTTAAAAGGAAGTGGGGAGACGGTCGGGAAGGATACTTCTTTAACGAGCCGTTCAACTCAGTTAAAGCCGTTTAGCACCTCCACCAAGTCGTTACTTGTGTTGCCCGGCATTGCACTGCTGTTGGAGGTTCTTATGGCGACTCCGACTAGCCTGACGACAAACACACCTAACGGCTGAGTGTAGCTTCAGACGGGGGGATCAAGGCTTTGGTTGAGGTAGAGGCTCGATTTTGGGTATGGAAACCACCAAGTACTCACTTCCGAATGCTATTCGTCCGAAGGCCGTGACACGTCTGCCGGCGCGTCGCTAGGCGCGTCGCGGCTCGGGCTCGGCCGCTCGCCGCTAACGCTAGCTCAGCACATCGTCAGTTCGTCTTTCCGAGCCCGCGCTGGTTTGAACGCCAGCGCCTCCATGACACCTGACCACTACGACCCTGCGGGGCCAATCAGTCAGTCGGACGCGCTGCGGGCGTCACTCTCTCCGCACGGTCGGAACCACGCTCATTTTCTGGCTTCCAAACGTATCTTACATCATCCTTTCGTTATCAATGCCGCTCAACCAGCCCTAACCTACCCTTACCTACCCAGGGCCCCACTAACCTAACCTAATCGAGGGTGATCCACTCGAGTCACTGATCCGCCCCTCCACGACAGGCGCATGGCGCGTACTGACCTCACCTAACTGGCGGATATTAAATTTTAGACCACTTGGGAAAATTATCTAAGAAACCGCTTGAGCTGCGGTGCCCCTGAGAGGAGGTTGACTCTGTTATGATGCAAGAAAGAAATGGCCCAAATTTGAGCTTTCTACGTCCAACCGGTCTCGAGAAATCGCACGGACAAACAGACAGACAAACAGACAGACAAAACATTTTTGACCCAGTCGGTCCAGGGCTTCGCTATCGCTCAGCCAATAAGCTGCTGTACGGGGCATCTGAGGCGATATTGTTTCTGCTATAATGCGCACGGGCCGAATTTAAGCCTGACCGTTAACATTTTCTGGCGGGTGGGGCAAGGGCCTTAATTTTTCCTTGTACGAGTGCAGCGTTGGTTTCGTGCGCAACACGTTAAAATACTTAAGAATGCCATTATTTTACGAATATTTATTCACATTTCTTCAGAAATTTTAATCAGTACTCTTTCCTCAGTTGCAAAAGTTCACTGTTAATCGCGTGTCTGAATAAATGAGAGTTTTCGTTAAACATTCGATAACGATGCGTGTCCTTCCGGTACGATTATGCTCGCTATAACTAAAGCGACATTTCAAATTCTAAATTCCCGACTCAAGGATCGATCCCATGTTGATAGGCTTCTTCCGCAAGAAACCGAGAATCGTAGCTGCAGGAGAATACTTGGGCGCCATGATGTGCTGCATACTGGGACTGATAGGGTTTGTCTGCACTTATATTGACCACGGGTCGCGATAACCCGCGACAAACGTGCACTCTGATTGTGCCAAATGAGTCACAACGTCGCGTTCAGTTTGTATCTCTTCAATCGTATCGCTCAATCGTAACGCTCCGCCTACCCGCGCAAGAGCCACGCCTTCTAATTGCAGACATTTTTAGACCCGTGTCTTGTCGCTTGCCGGATATCCCTGGCAGTTCTGAGCATTTATCTCGTGTGCATCCATGCCCTTCCACAAGAATATTCGGTTTGTTTATGCGGCACAGGCAATATCATTTTTGTCAGTCCCCAGGTCTTATTGCAGCGGATGGCGATTGGGTTTCTGTTTGGATCACTCAATGAGAGTAAAGATTCGTCGGTGCCTAGTGTGCCGAATAATCCCGCGTGCGTTGTGATTACCTCAGCGTGCACAGCGTCGCAATTTCAGCAGTGCTACCAAATTGGGCTCATTTCCACCAATTGGGCTCTTTTAGACGACCGGTTGACGGCTCTTATTAGCGTTTGGTGCTATTCCGCCAATTGAGCTCTTTTTGAATAAAACTTAACGCCAATGGGGCTATTCTCCAAATAATGTCATGGAATGACCGTTCTCCGACTCATTGAAGGTTTACTTCAAAGTCAAGTGTTTGAATACCAAACTCATACATGCGTGTGAATGTAACTCAGACGCTTGTATGCATCTGAATTAATATTCAGACCGATTTTCGATATGATATTTCAGACATATGTTTTCCTCTAGTGCGACGTCTGAATAGTTTTTCGGATGCATACAAACGTATGAACATCAATTCTGGGGTGCTCCTCGCCAGCTCTAAACATTTCAGCTCTAATACAGATGCGTCTGCTCTAAGCACACCTGATGCATACAAGCGTCTGAATTACAATCACACGCATGTATGCGTTTGGTTTTCAGACACTTGATTTTGCAGTGTTGGCATGACTGAAAATCTTCTCTCCACTACCGCACAGCGTTAGCCATTGGTTTCGTCGGTCTGGATTTAGTTTCCTGTGTGTCTGTGTGAGGGCTGTGTGATTAGGGACACGTGACTGATGAGACCAATCACGGGCCATCACAGAGTCACGTGTCCACACTCACCCTCACACACGAAACAAAATCCACCGTAACAGGTGTAGCGTCCACTTTGACCTCACTGTGAATTCCCCCGCCTTCTTGTGTTCATGTACATTTTACATATCCCCACCCTTCTATTTTCGATTGTCTTTTGCCTGCCTGATCTAGTATGGGGAGGGGCAGTTTTAATAAGTGGGAAATGGATTATTGGTTCTGTGAGGAAGGGTGGTAATTAACCCCCTTCAGGAAGTGTATCGATCTGTTATGGCTCTAATTTTGAGTTTCAATATTTGGTATATCATTTTGTATGGTTGTCATAGACTTGTCGCATTACTCTCTTGATCACTCTGACCTTTTCTTTGGACTTGCGTTAATGGTTTGCTTGAGCCAAAGCCACTGCGGTAAATCCCATCCAAGTGTTTTCTAAACTCCCCTCGGGTGCTATTTTTAGTGTTAAACTAGAGTTCACTTTCTACGTTTAGTTTGTGTGGGGGAACGTCTCTAAACAATAAAGACAACTATATGTACCTTCCTCTAGTCGACCTTGTTCCTGAAATTAATTTTTTAAAGAGTTCTGCGATGCACTGTTAAGAATATATTGGGAATTCCTGAAGTCCTCCGGAAACTTTTTTAACAACTGATCTTTCCTTTTTTTCCCAGCGCACGACATATTGAGATATATGAGAGCAAAACTCGTAAGCGCATTTAATAGATGGCAAATGGTCTTCCTCAATAGCCACAATATCATACCTCATAGTAACGCATACTCCCCGTGACAAGTGATTTTATCCGGCGAATTCCTGAAGGTTCTCTGGAAATTCACAAAGGACAGTCGGAAATAGAATTACCAACTGATCCTTCGTGATTTCCCACAATTTTTTGAACAGCTGCCACTTGACGAGTAGGATCCTGCGGGGCGAGTCAGTAGGACGCCCTGCGGGCGTCACTCTCTCCGCACGGTCGCAACCATGCTCATGTTCTGCCTTCCAAACGTATCTTACATCAGCCTTTTCTTATCAATGCCGCTCAACCAGTCCTAACCTACCCTTACCTGCCCGAGCCTAGCCTACCCAGGCCCCTACTAACCTAACTTGGCGTAACCCACTCGCGTCACTGATCCGCCCCTCCACGACAGGCGCATGGCGCATACTGACTTTACCCAACCGGCGGATTTATAATTTTGGTCCACATGTGAAAATTATCTAAGAAACCGCTTGGGCTGCGGTGCTCCTGAGGGGAGGTTGACTCTGGTATGATGCAAGAAAGATGTGGTCCAAATTTGAGCTTTCTACGTCTAACCGTTCTCGAGAAATCGCGCGGACAAACAGACAGACAAACAGACAGACAAAACATTTTTGACCCAGTCGGTCCAGGGCTTCGCTATCGCTCAGCCAATAATAGAGAAATAACAAAAATAACTAAGAAACATGTTTCACATGTTTTACTTTTCAAAAAAAAAATTCCAGCGCCAAAACCGCTGAGTGGTCCTCGGGGGCCAGGATTTCCAATGCTAAAAGCAGGTGCACGATTTTATGAACGTGAAAATAAGAAAATATTCGGTTCGAATCGGGGTCTATCTGTCCGGCGATTCGACGCTTTACACAGCGCGGCTACACCGACATTGTAGGAAAAGGCCGTCCGTATGACTGTCACAAGCTGCGGCGCCGGCTTGCGGGCCACGGGACGCCAAACTAAGAAGCCGAGGCAACAATAACAGAATATTAAAATTTATTGAAACGATATTTAAACGTGATACAACTAACCTTGGTAATGCATTGAGGCAAGTCACAAATTTGGAATTTTTTAGGAGTCATGAACCTTCTGATATTTTAACCGACGACAGCACATTTGGTTTTCACAAGACAATGACGGTCGCATGGCCGCGGCCAGCCGCGGTGCGCGGGGCCTGCTAACTTGCCAACAATGGTTTCAGAAGGGAACGCAGAGAGGAGAAACTGATGTTTTTTTGGGCCCGAGCGGAGCGAGGACCCCTTTGCATCGACTATTCGACTTTTTTTTTTTCTCCCACTAGAGGTGCCATTGTAGCTACGCTCGCGCGGCCGCATTTCAGCTCCGCGCCGAGAGATGGCGCCACACAACTAGGGCAGGAAGAGAGAAGGCGCCACAAAAGTGGGGCAAGAAGGGAAAGACTGGTATTCCAATACAGCCAACCTCAAAATTAAATATTATTTATCGCCTTAGTTAATTTAAAAATACAAAATTAGATATGTCGTTTGCATGCACATTTTGCATAAAATCGAACCACATTTCACGATCCTAATTAAACTAAATATTAATATTTTTCAAATGGCTGATTTACCCTTTATTGTCCAGACGTATTGTTGTCAACTTGGCTAGCCGTGCTGTGCGCTCCGGCCGGCTCCTCGCGGCCGTGGTGTGCCAGGGCTTGTAATAGTCGTTCGCGCGAGGCGTGTTAACAATGTCGCCGTGGGCGCGCGGTCTGAGAGGCGAGTCGGCATTCAGCGCGTCGTAGGTTCCAATACCAAGTCGTTTCATATTAATATTTTTAGAATAAATTCGTTTTTCGGTTAACGAGGGCCGCTCAGTGCAGTAGGCGCTGGAATTTTTTAAAGTAAGATTTGAATACTTGTACCTGATGTAATTATAAGGTGGCATATGATATAAATATATTTTTGATAGTTTTTGGTTCATACAGATACAGTGATGGTAATGTGGATACGGAGAAGTAAAAATGTGCAGAGGGGAGGGATGTAGAAGCTAGAGAGGCTTGAGAGTGGGAACCCCTTTTAATGTAAACTTTGAATTTTTCGATCTGAGCTAATAGGATTTTTTGAATGAGAGTTTGTAATTTATTTGATGAAAATATATTATTTTAAAACTTATGCAATAGATATTAAAGGTAAATGAAAAAAATTGAAACCTAGGAATAGTAAGCGTGGTGAGGGAACTCATAGGCTTTGAACGGCAACAATGGTTGGGAGGAGGATAGAAGAAGCGTGAAAGTCGCTGCAAAGGGCTCCTCGCTCCGCTCGGATCCAAAAAGTTCACTAAAGAATATAAGCTGGAAAAAAGTGAACATTATATGTTTAACAAACATAAACACATTTTCGAAGACTACAATGTCAACAAATAGGAAGAGCACTACTATGAGTTGAGAACAAAGACACTTTCACTGTACACAGTACTTTTTCCTAATGTGGCTTAGCAAATTGTTGAATTTAGAAACTACATCTGGTCCATATTTCTCCACCCACATAAACTCATCTCACGTACTCAAACAGAAACTTACTGTTCATAACACTCTTGGTTCTTCAATACATCTTGAGCTTCCTCCAGTGGCCTTCAATAATATTTGTGCAGACGCCGGTGCTTGACTTGAAATTTTGGGAGTGATTCACAGTTTCGTGAATATATCGCCAATGTCGTCCAGTCCATCATATGCTTTCCAACAATCCGTCCAGATTGTGGTCAGCGGCTTGACGTGTTTCTGAATTTCTGGCAGCATGGTGCACTCTTTTCAACATATAAGATGACACTCTCCATGGTCTCTGTGTCAATCATCCCTAGCACCCAGGTTGTATTGACTCACTTCCCTCTGTTGTATTTCCTTCTTGTGACGGCACTCTCGTCAATTTGGACAATATGTCCAGCACCAGCGAGGGTTTGTGTTGGCAATGTGAGCAACTTCCATGAAGAAACGTCTCTAAGGTAGGAAAGGTAAACATTATTAAAAGAATTATTATAATTTGTAATACGTTACTACAATTAATTTTTAAGGGACATACCTGAAATACCTAAAATACTGGACTACTGTTACTTTAGTATAGCCAGCAACATTCATGGTTACTTTGACACTGGCATGACTTGCCCAAAGCCATAAGAGAACAAAAAATTCCTCAAAGTCCACCTTTGTTCTTTCGAAGAATGTGCCATCAGTTAAATTATTGAATCTTTTGCACTTCTTGCAATATGAAGCATATCCCCCTGTTAAGTTAAAACATGCATTACTAAGAATGAAAACATGCCGAAGAATCATTTTTAAATACACAAAAACATGGAAATATGCCAAAGAAATATTTTTTAATTTCTTGCACATACCTTTATAGTCACTGTTCTTATTTAGTGTACACATAGTGCGACATTTGGTGCACGTCCCCTGTGGGGCCATGAAGTGATCCTTGCCATACAGTGATCCGGGGATCACTTCGTGCTGCAATGAAACGATCCCCCCCAGGCCACTCCGTGTCGTGGATCAAACCGTGGTGCGATGAAGTGATCCCCCATCAGGGGGAGATCAATTCATGCTGCCATCAAGAGATCAATTCGTGGTGCCATCAAGTGATCCCCGACGCGGTTGTAGCTAAGGGGAGATCACATCATGCTGCCATAGAGTGATCCCCGACACGGAGCGTGTTAAGGAGGATCGTTTCATGCTGCCATAATGTGATCTACCCCAAAAATTACGTTTTGTAACCCACATGCACACTTTCGACTGCCAATAGTGTTCTTCAGACCGGCGAATGACCGTTGACGTCATCAGCGTCTATGACGTAGGGGGGATCGCTTCATGCTGCCATCAAGTGATCCCCTATGCGCTTCGTGCCCGCAGCGCACCCGTGTCGGGGATCGCTTCATACTGCCATCAAGTGATTCATGCAAATTACAGATATATCAGTCAGTCCCTTATTTTTGTATTGCTCTACATTGTGAGTGGAATGGACTTCAAGTGTCAGAAACACTGGCGTTAAGTCAAAGAACAATTGAGAAGAAAGTGCGTAAAATAAAATTTCTTTAAGTACAATCTACAACATTTTATTTAAAAAAATACAGTCTAGCATCGACTTTGGTGCATTAGGTACAATTAAAAAGCTTTCAGTAAAAACTCTTTTAAAAAAAAACAGGTACTGCAGCAAATTATCACAGTAATTACTTAAATTGAAAAAAGGATGGAATCTACATTCACCTTCGTGGTGTCATCAACATTCATGAACGTTGGCTGCAGATCGTCGTACAGCGACCAGCTGTCACGACGTCAGCACACTGCAATGTCCAATGCCAGCAGTTTTAGCCGACCTGGCCTCGGCAAGGGCAGGAGGGCGGAGAGCTATCAGTGCACGCAATTGATACGTAAGTTCGTGCTGCACGATCTGCCGAGGAATACGGCGCAGCTCACATTCCGGTGGCACCTCCACGGTCATGTCGTCGCCTGGGTCCACGCGGAAATCTTGATTTCCCGCGAGGGAAATAAGCATGTGTCTTTGCATGAGAGAAGGGCGCCCTGGAGAAGAAGCGGCCAGCCGGCCGGACGCCGACTTGGCTACTGGGGGACCAGCTAGAGAGCGCAAATGAAGGCCTACGACGTTTTCGAAGAGCTCATTGGAATCGCAAAGGTTTTTTCTGTGGAACGGTCCCGGTCTCGAAATCGTCGGTCTTACCACTCCGGTCCGCGAGCTCCTTACACCTCCGGAAGAGTCCCCGGCGGATGCGCCGCCGTAGCTGCCTGCCTGACGGCTGGCCGCCTGCCGCCTGCCGGCTGAGTGCTCCGCCTGGGCGGCTGCGCAGAACCGCTGCGCGGCAGGTCGCTGAGTCCCCCTTCCCCCCCGTGCACAAGCAGACGATGTATGTAACGCGATCGAGGGCGTGAGGTAGCCGGGAGGGCCTGTGGGCTGTGTTTTTGTGAATGTATTCGTTGTTGGAAACATAAGGTTAGTAAATATTACTCAACACGACTGTGCTTGTTGGATGTGTACGATATTTAAGTGTGGGCTTGCGTTATTGTCTTGTATTATCTTTACAGAATGGACCCGTCTTCCCATGATGAAAACGGCAACCAAGTCACATTCAATGCTTTTCAACAAGATTTGCAACACGAGTCAACACCAAAGAAACCAAGGAAGAAAGCAACCAAAAACCAAGACTACAAATATGTTTGTGGGACCTGTGGCAAGGGATATATGGTCAATCATTATTATCAATTGCATTTGAAGAGTCACACGGATCAGTCTCTTGGAACAGGTAAGGTTATATTGCATCATAAACATTGGTAGAAGCTTTTTGAAATATTTTAAACTGAAACTCATGTGCCCTTTCATCTGGTCGCTTTGTAGGTGTGCAAGGACCCCAAGGTGGTGATGTGGGTGCAACACTCGATGACACTCATCCAATTGACTTGAGTGCGCACGACTTGACTCTGTCTCAACTGAACTCATCTGTGGCAGCTCCAGCCCCACCCTTCAGAGTCCCAGCAGCTCCACCCAAGAATAAACCTACATTAGTTTGCACGTACTGTTTAAAGAAGTATGTGTGCAGCAGATCTTTTAATTCTCACAATAGAATGCATGTCATGCAAGGTAACATTTTATTTATATTAGGCCTCGTTATTTTAATTTGAAGGTAATTCAGTCTCCTTTAAGAAATGTAAATTAAGTGTGTCCTTTTTATATTTTATAGAGGCTGCCAGAAGAATGCCAGACACTGGAAAAATATTAGAGAATGTTGAACAAATTTCTTTAAGAGCACTTATAGAAGTCACTAACTGTATAAGTCATGGTTCACAGGGAAGAAAATTTAAGGAGTTGATGGGCCATCTTGTAACTCATCAGAAATTTGCAGACTTCAGCTTATCAGTTGCAAAAGAATTATTGGTTTGTATTGACGGCCAAAAAGTTGTTCTTCCATCGGCATTGATTGTTAACTTGTATGATAGAATGGAGATAATCTTATCAAATAATGATCTATGTTTTAATCTTTTAAGTATATTGGATTTATCTGAATTTGAGTCAGATACACAATCACAATTTTTACTTGAATTTATGATGAGTTACACTCTTGAGATTTTTCGCTTTATATCTGTAAGTATGAGGAGTAAATACACTCTAAAAGCAGCCCAAGCACCAGAACTAGATTTAGAAGAGAAACAGGTTGTATTTTACGTAGGTGCCTCTATCATGAGAGGCTACCTCCGAATAGCCAAAAGGTATAGTGACAACCAAAAGTGGCAAAATATTACTTCAGTTTTAAAATCAAAAGTGTTATGTGCCAAACGTGAAGGGGATATTGAAGCTCAGTGGACTGCTGATGTTGATAGGGGTGGCTTACTGTATATTACTGCTCCTACCCAAGAATTCTTTAAAGAAGTTGCCACTGTTGTTTACTCATGTGAACAGAAGGACGGTTCCATAAGTTATGAAGAAGTCATTACCAAAGTTACCAATACTGACATTTGTGTTACTTGGGATAATATTATTTCTGATTCACTGGATGAAAAAGTGTCTCTTAATCTAATGAATGATGTTATAACTTGTTTTTGCAACATAGCTATAAGGAGACTGAATAAACTGAGACAGAAGAACCCGTTGATAAGTATGGCTACCAGAGTGTCTGTTGCTAGGCGCAAGAAGAAGTAGATGTAGAAGGTGCCAAATTATTTTTAGATGTTTATGTGATTTTTAATGTGATTTTAAAATGAGACTAATTCTCAGGCAGAAGAACCTGTTGATAAGTATGGCTACCAGACTGTCTGTTGCTAGGCGCAAGAAGATGTAGATGAGGAAGGTGCCTTTTTTTAGATGTTTATGTGATTTTTAATGTGATTTTAAAATGAGACTTATTCTAATTGTTTTGTTCAATTATTTTAAATATTTGTAACTGCATCCATGATGCTGATTATCTCTTTGTTTTGTTCATTTATTTTTAATGTTTGTGACTGCACTTATGATGATAAGTGATGCAGTACTATCTTTTCGTTTTGTTCATTTATTTTTTATGTTTGAAGATGCATCCATCATCATGGTGATTGTTGCAGTATTATCTTTTTGTTTTTGTGTAACTGCATCCAAAGTTCTAAATGTTACAGTAATATGTTTTCGTTCAATTCAGTTTCTTTGTTTCTATGAAGGAAATTAAAAAGGTTTCACTTTGTACAAATGCTTATTTTATTTACACAAGTTTATCACAAAGCATGTCGGCTTTTATCCAACAATTTTACTGATACTTCTGAGATACACAAAAAAGATCAGATTCACATCTTAAACATACATTACATATCACAAGTTACAAGAAATTGTTTGCTTTGCTTTACAAACTAAAAATGATATTAATCTTCAGTCAAAAACTTAGGAACTCGTGAATATTTCCTTTTGGCCAGTGGCTCTGATGTAACTTCCACACTGCTTCCATCCTCCCCAGAATTTCCTTTTCTTTTCCGGATTCCCAGCTCTCCAAGGATGTGAATGGCACGATTCTTTTTGAGGCATTGCTGAAGGTTTGGGTTATTACTGCCACCATGCCCAGCACGAAGTTTGCTAAAGTGCTGTTCTAATGGGTCTTGTGTGAGCACCCTTGCATTAATAAAATTTGTTCCCTCATTCAGTAAAAAAGCCACCATTGGCCTGAAAGCTAACGTAGTCATGTAAATTCCCTCCAGTGTTTGCCGACTTAGCTGGCGTCGACTTGCAGGAGTATTTTCCTCTGGGGGGTCCTCGCCTTCAATTTTACTTTGATCAATGTCTCCTTCTCCTGCAGCAATGGTGGCATTTGGATCAAAATTGCTACATACTGATGAGTTTGGATTTTCAGCCTCAGTCTTCCACTCTTCAAGATACTGCAACAAATCATTGAGCAGACCAAATCGCTCATCATCTACTGAAGTGTAAGGAGCCAAATTGGGATTACGCTTTTTCTGAGCCAATGAGGTGTGCGCTCCATTCAGGCAGTCGAACCAGTCATTGAACTTCTCCAGGAATAGTGCTGTTTCTGAAGCCTCGGGCCAGCCTTGACTCCTCATGTCCATGCAAACAGTTTTACTTACTGCATCTGCGGCATATTTCACCTTCATTCTAGCATAGCTGTCTGGATTAACATTCATGGCATTGAGTTTGAATGACTTTCGCAGTGTCCTTTCTTTACTTTGGTTGTACAATTTTAAGATGAAGTCCCATGAAATGCGCTTGCCATTCTTCATCATTCTTCTGCGGCTCTTCAGCTTATCCCACTTAAAATTTAACAAGCAATTTCTTATAGTCTTAAGCATATGGGGCACATCAGAAATAAAATACAATATTCTGTCCCTAGCACACTTGTTGACAGTGTCAAAGATGACACCACTTGGGTGGACAGTGGCAGGCTTATGTTTTTTGATAAATGCCCTATTTGTGGAAGATCCATCACACACAAATGCTATCACAGCCACTCCACTTCTTTCCAAAGCACCAATTACCTTCCAAGTCCATACTTTCATTTGGGTTGCTGTCACCTTGTTTGAAGCAAATGTGGCCACTACTTCCTTCACTCCATTGCTGACACCTTTCACCATGTACACCATAATTTTTGTAGCTGGTGTTTCTTCTGTTTCTTTTTCTGGATTGTCTAGGAAGTCATCAAAAATTTTTACTTCTTGCTCAATGTTATCGAGGGAAGTAAACCCAAGCAGTTTCCCCTTGAATTTATCAAACACTAAATTTTGGGAAATATACATTTCATCTCCCATTAATAAATGATACTTTTTGTGGCTTGTTTTTTTTGAGGGATCCTTCGGGTCTTGTTCATTTGACAGCTTTTCAACTTTTTCAGCAAGTTTCTCAATGACAACACTATCTATTCCTTCTTTTACTTCATGAGCATGGCTGTAGTCGAAAAGGGTTCTAGAAGAGGGCAACTTCACCATACCAGTCTGTCTAACAAGTTCATAAGCTGCTGGAGAGGTAAGGTGTGTAGCCAGGGCGAAGCGAATCATGGTAGGGTGCCACTTCATTGAGGAAGAATTTCTTAACTGCGATGCCTTCACTTGCTGCTGAAGAAACACTGATTGGGCAGGAGTCAAATTAGAACTCTCCAAAAGTTCTGTCAGGGCATCGGACATGGATTTGTCAACTGGAACACTTTTTTGCTTAATTACTTGTTGCATTTTTTCATGAAGACGTGTGAGCTTCCTTCTTCCATTTTCTATTTCTTGTTGCTGCTCTTCCAATTTTTTCAATTTTTGCTCTTCTGTTAAGAACCTGTTGTTTGTCTTCGGATTTCGGCTCTCCATATCTGCAGCAACAGTTCTTCTTTTCAAAGGCGCCCAAAGCTTGGCGCATTCAGAGCAACGCCACTTTTTACTTATGACTAATTGTTTGCGATCAAGAGATCTGAAAGTCTCAATGTATCTGCACTCACGGTAGGGGTTCTTGTCAACTTCCCCAAAAGGACAAGTGTCCCAACCCATTCGATATCTTTCCTCATCATAACCACTACATATCTCAAACTTTCTCACAACGTTCATAATAGACACAATCCTATCTACAAACACATTCACTGATGTACTGTCTAGTGGCACAGGTGGCACAATATCATGAAACATGGAATCAGTGGTGTGCTCCTTACAATGCACAAACAACTTGCAGTCACCACTTGGGGAAAATTCTAAACTTCTTTGGACGCTAACATTGTTTTGAGCAGAAATATGTAACAGTCTAAAAGTATCTTTGTGAACTGAACTAATCCAACGTCGTTGTAAGAACATATCAACCTTCTGCTTCACTTCTGCATAAAAATCTTTAAGAGGTTTGTCTTCAATAACAGATTTAAACCCAGCAGAGGTCTCAGTTTCATGTGTCCTTGAATTTCTGTCAGTTTGGTCTGATGCCGCTGAGTAATCATGTTCAGAAAGCACTGATTGTTGTTGCTGCAATAAAAATAATTTCACATTAAAGTTTTTACCAGCATAAATTTGACATGAAAAGAATGTTTTCAAAAGAAATTTACCAGACTAGACTGATGAGACGAGCTATGAGAATCGACATCTTTGGTAGAATTTGCACCCTCAAAGACGTTTGCAGTGCCCTCGCTAAAGGTAGGCGTTCCACGACCAACGCTGTCATTATCCCCCTGAAGATTGTCCAACGCCTAAAATTATTAAAATTTGATTACATTTCCTTCCATGTCGACAGCATTATCTGAAGCGAAAATGGAAAATATTATTTTCGTGATGTGTTCACGAAATCATAACCTACCCCGCCAGCACCATCTTCTCCTTTATTACTGTCGTTTGATTTTGCCACTTTTCTGCTGCCCTTTTTACGAGTATATTGTTTACGGCGGCTAACCATTTCTTCAAGATAAACTAGACGACAAATTAAACTACACAGTAAAACACATATTTCAAAACAACAAGCCAGGCCGCATGAATACACCGCCGAGTGGGTGGAGGGGTGGAGGGGACGGCGACCTGCCGCGCAGCGGTTCTGCGCAGCCGCCCAGGCGGAGCACTCAGCCGGCAGGCGGCCAGCCGTCAGGCAGGCAGCTACGGCGGCGCATCCGCCGGTGACTCTTCCGGAGGTGTAAGGAGCTCGCGGACCGGAGTGGTAAGACCGACGATTTCGAGACCGGGACCGTTCCACAGAAAAAACCTTTGCGATTCCAATGAGCTCTTCGAAAACGTCGTAGGCCTTCATTTGCGCTCTCTAGCTGGTCCCCCAGTAGCCAAGTCGGCGTCCGGCCGGCTGGCCGCTTCTTCTCCAGGGCGCCCTTCTCTCATGGTCTTTGCGGTTTTGCTGTGCGACGCACTGTACCGCCACACAAGGCACTCCTTGACAAAAACGGGTCACGTAAGACCCACTCACTCTCCCCAACCATCCTCAGCTGTGCGGCACTAAAAGGCCTCTGACAAGGGGTTTCTGTCGCGACCTCGTTTTCTGCCAATGCCGCAGAGAGAGCGGAAATGCCTTTTCGAAGCAGCATAGGAGCCGAAGCGTTTACTACTGTAATGTTCTGCATCCGCTCGCGGGCTGGGCAAACCGGCGAGGAGCACTTCAGTATGTCTACATGCGACGGTGGCAGGCGCAGTCTTGCCGCCAGGTCACCAGGTGTTGAAGCACAGTTAATTTTTACTGTGGCAGTTCTGGTACGCCTTCCACTTAAATGATCTCGGAGGAGTTCAGCCCGCATAATGTAGGTCCTCTCAGTCACACCGTGGGCAACTATATGACTTGCCAGTTGCATGACGGGAGTGTCACCGCAATCCCGTGTGAAGTTCTCGCTGTCAGCACACGCCACAGCAAACGCATGCACGAGGGAGTCTACTCCACACGTGTTGTCCAGGTATATGGTGATTCCATCCTTTTGAACCTGACCACCGTTCTGGGGTGGTGGCCACATTACTGAAACCCCAGATCGTTAGAGTGTGTTAGTTTGTTAACGCTTACTGGAGTTGTATGCATGACTAAAAGCGCAAATAGAAGTGTAAGCCTTACCAGTACACCCAGAAAAATGAATTCTTGATTTTAGTCTCAAATTGCATTTTCTTGGTTTTCACAAGTAAATTTTACTTAGATTAAGTAGATTTTACCTAAATCAAGTAAAATTTACTTGAAAAAACCAAGTATTAGAAAAATCAGTATCCCTTTTTCTGGGTGTAGGGCCCGCACGCGCACGCGTGACCACACCATCTAGAATGAAGTAATCAACGGCATTTTTAGTATTTTTTGAAAGTCGTATTATGGACGAAGTAAAACAAATTTATCAACTCACTTTCAGAGCTGGGCAATTGTGGCTCGTCTCCCTGAAAATTTTACAAGAGAATAAACGCAAGGCAGACAAAAAGAAATAATTTTAAGAATTGATCGAATTACGTGTACCATTCCTGGGAGTAGCTTGCATGCCAGCACTTCTTTGGCAACCTGAAGTCGCATACCGTGCACTACCGAAGGATGGTGGTTGCACCGCTTCCCTTCGGACACCATTCGTGCGTAGTAGCAAACAAAAACCCCACAGTCGATGGAATTGCTTTGCATGGTAACATTTTTGGCCATCTCGGTTTTCCACTCCTGAGTATTTAGAGACCTGCCTCTAGCCTTAGCCTCGCATGTCAGGTACTTCATGATAATCTAAAGCGTGGAAAAAAAAGCGTATATAGGTGGTTTAAAAACCTTGCACTAACCAGATTTTAAAAAATTATGCTCACGTCTGCACATGTCTGATCCACGGTCGATGGTCCAAGACTGTTGAAACATGTAATGGTCTTCTCCGGCACGCTCACTATGACAAGGCTCCAGTGGCCTGGGCGATGAACAGGAATAATTATGAGCGAGCAATCAAAGATGTTTACCTGAAAAGTAAAAAACTATGAGCTGCCTGTGCAAATATATGTGGCTAACAAGAAATTGACACCTATTCGGTCAACCTGCACACACAGAGTAGAAGTGCTTGTAACAAATAGTAACACCAATACGTACATTTTTTGTCCACCGCTTCACCGAGTCTTCTCCGGCGGACGAAATCTTTTCATAGAATTGCGTAGGAAAGACCCACGTCTTTGGAAATTTTTCTTTTATCAAGGCCATGTAGGCATCTATAACCTAAAATAGAAAAACGAGGAAAAGAATGCAAACGGCATTGTACATAATTATACTCACACTGTGATATAATTACCTCGTCATTGAGCCACTCGTCTCTGCAGAGACACCGGATTGATTTTACAGACAACACAAATCCCTTACAGTTTATCAACATTGTTTCCTCATCTAATGTTAGCAATGACTGTAACTCCTAGAACGTCAAATTACATGTTACACAACTTTCTATAAAAGGTACCTTTCATTTAAATCTATATTCTGCCTATTTGATACATTACTTTGTCAGAAACTGCTTTAGGTTCAACAAAATACGGCGTCCTGCTTTCTCCACCGTCTTCCTCGTCAGATGTGATGACGATCGCCTCATTGTCAAGCGCATTGGTTGTCCTGGTCTCCACCTTGCACCGACCTTGTTTTCTGCAAATAAATATCGGTATGTAAATTTTTCAACGCAGGAGCGGAAAGGAGAGGTTTCTATCCAACTCGTTAAGGATAGGTGCGGTTAGATGCAATACGTTTTACTATTTCCTCTTCAGAATGCAACACCAGCTGCTTCGCTGGGACAGCCCTCTTTAGCTGGACGTTTTTGTTGTTTAGCAGCTTCAGTCCAGACTCGGTAATGGCAGTCACTTCATATGGCCCCAAAAGAGAAGTCTGGTCCTTATTGATGCCATCCTTACATACCACCACCTTCATAACTTTGTCTCCTACTCTAAAGATAGTTTGAGAGACTTGTTCTTCATCACCACTGTAGTCCTCTCCTTCACCTGTTAAAGTGCAAGTAAATATGACAAAGCTGCATAAAAGAAAAAGAAGCAGGCACATTGACGGCTGGACTTACTGTACGTATTAAGGGAATCGGGCCTCTCAATGTACAATTTAAGGTTTCTTGGTATTGCCGATCTCTTCAAGATTTGCCCCGTCTTAATGCTCTGTAGTTTGAAAGCTCCATTATCGAAAGAGTGAGCAATGTATGTCCCAAGATACGGCTGCTGCCTCCAATCACCTTTGCGATCATCCCGCCGCAGGTTGCGGCTGAGCACCTTATCTCCCACCTTTATCTGACAGTCTGTAGTGTGGCGTTTGTCGTACTCTTTCTTTTGGATGTCTTGCGCAACCTTTATATTTTCGCGAGCCTTCGCTAAATCATTTTTTTCTCATTTCAAGGAATGCATTAGTCGAAGATTTCAATTCTTCGGCATAAGCAGGGTCATCGTGAGGTGCATATTTGGAAATGAACTCCGCAGCAGTTCCACCAAGTTCCAAGCCATCGTCATCAGGATCTTCAGTCTCCTCAGTGCCCTCTGACAGAAGCTCCAAATCAATGGGCAGGACAGGTTCCCTCCCAAACAGCAGGAAATATGGCGAATAATTTGTGGACCTCTGTTTCTGGACCCTGTGTGAAAACATCACAGGGTCCATAACATACGGCCACTCTTCCATGTTCTCAAGCAGGACTTTTAAGAAGGCACATTTGACAATTTGGTTCTGCCGCTCGGTCCGGCCGTTGGCCTGAGGGTTGTACGCCCTTGTGACCCTCTGCCTTGTTCCCGTGCGTTTATGTAGTTCCTCTGTAACCGCACTACAAAACTCTTTACCCTGATCATTGATCGTTATTGCGGGGCAGCCGAATAGGCTGATCCAATGCAGTAGAAAGTCGGCCACTTCAGAAGCCTTCTTTGTCTTCAGTGGCCGGCCATGGCAGTACTTGCTGAGGTAATCAATAGCAATTACTGCATATTTATAACCATCTACCTCAGGCATCGTTACAAGATCTACCTCAATCTGTTTCAGAGTTTCCCGAGGCGTTGGGATGGGCCGCAATGGGTCGCTGCCCTTCATAACTGCTGTATTGACCTGAAATAACGAGATGAAAAAATATACAGGGTGAGGGTGTAAATGTTCATATCTGCATTACTTCGGGAGCGTATAGGGGGCACCTAGACGAGTATTTTGATATAGGACACTTGGGGTCGCAAATCAAAATTACGACCGCTACAGCGAAATACAATTTGTGGACTGAGCGCCGGAAAGGAGGCAACCCATCTGGCAAGGCGGTCACCGCGTGGCGTGGCGGAGCGTAGCGCAGCGTGCCGAGAGCCACGGGCCAGAGACAGAGACCGTCAGTGGGCGGGTCTATCGGGTCGCCGCGCTGAGTGTGCGAGAGAGCGCGTATGCTGTCGGGTCGAGCGCCGTGCCGTGCCGTTGCTCTGGCTGTGCGCTGCCCGGCTGGTGGGCGAGCGAAGACCCGGCCGGGCCGCAGCGACACAGAGCACACTTCGCTATGATTTCTGTTTACAATTTAAAGTTGAAGGCACATTGCGTCGCACTTTTACCCTCAGCGCCGTACTGATAGGCAACTCTTCCTGCATCTCCCGCCCGCCACTCACAGGCCAGGCCCACGGGTCTGTCGACGCGTTAGCTTCTCGCTCGGCCCGACCCGACCCGTACGGTGGCAACGGGTCGGGTGAGCCGGCGGGGCTAGGGCTGGGCGGTATTTCAATATATTGACTTTCAATATCAATATTTTTTATATTGACAATTCAATATTGCAATATTGAAAACGATCAATACAATATTTTCTATTGAATATTGACTTTCAATATTTCAATATGTGGTATTGAATATTGACTTTCAATATTTCAATATGTGGTATTGAATATTGACTTTCAATATTTCAATATGTGGTATTGAATATTGACTTTCAATATTTCAATATGTGGTATTGAATATTGACTTTCAATATTTCAATATGTGGTATTGAATCAATCGGTCTCTGTCTCTGGCCCGTGGCTCTCGGCACGCTGCGCTACGCTCCGCCACGCCACGCGGTGACCGCCTTGCCTCCTGCCCTCTCTATTTCTCTGTCCGGAATTGAATATCGACTTCTATGAATCAATTTAGGGCTTTGAAAATGCCACCCAGCTGCTGGCAAGACATTTGCATCATCCCACCAGATCTGTCGTGTCAGAGAACAGCGAGGGCTCCCGCAGCGCGGTGCTGGCGGTGCTGGCCGAAGGCGCAGCCAACATAGCTTAATGTCAGTCGCCTTGTCCCGTGGCGGACCGCCGAGGTGCGTCCGTCGTGCGCGCACTTTCTCATGTGCTGGGTCAGCCTCCCAGGCTCGGGCGTCGAGGGAAGAAAGGGGTTGCACCGCCACGCTTCCGAGAACCCTGAGCGCCCGGCCACGCCGCGCCATTCCAGATTTTTCAATAATTTTAATATTTTCGATATTTCGATACTTCAATATTTTCAATATTTCAATATTTCAATATTTTCAATATATCAATATTTTTCAATTTTTCAATTTTTCAATATTTTTCAATATTTCAATATTTTCAATATTTCAATATTTTCGATATCAATAGGAAATATTGATATTGACTTTCAATACAATATTTCGAATACCGGGTATTGATTAGCGAGCGAAGCGAGCTCAGATTCTCAAAACGGGCCCCGCGACAACTTTGGTCGTGACTCTGTCTGTCTGTCTGTCAGTCACGGACTTTCCAGAAACACCACACAACCGTTTTAGCTCCGCTTTTAAGTATCGATTCTATAATAATCGGCCCACAAAATGACGAGCCATTTTTTCGATTAATGGCGTTTGAAATATTTCGTAGTACCAGCAGATGTAGGACATTTCAATCCGTGCGGTTGGCACACTGACGGAACTCAGTGACGTCACGGCAGCCGTCCGGCGCCGTTCGGCAGGCTGGTGGTTTGACTTTGCTGCGATATATTATGTCGCCGGTTGCTCGTTCGACATGATTTTTGGACATTCAATTCGAGATTTCCTGTTGCTGTGGTGTGGTGTGATGACAGGTAAGTGACAAGTAGTACGTCGGCTGCAAAGCAGTTTGCGTTCACGTACGTCTCCCCACTCCATGACGTAATTTTTTACGACACGGAATAAAATGTATCATGAAGTGGGGGTCGATTGACTGTCTTCATTCGTGTACGCGTTTCGTTATTAAAGCAATTTCGCATCCGCGGACACTTACTAGACCGCTGTGTTATGGTTACATAAGTAAAAGATGCAGTTGTTTACAAACAACGTTCAGAGGTTATGTTCCCCTGTGCCTGTCCTGGCTATTGTTGAAACAGCATAAGTATTCACGATTTGGACTACTTCGTAACCTTGCAAATATATTCTTTCTTAATCGCATTTCTACTCATGTGCTACATGCCATAACCTAAAACTGTTCGGAAGTAGTTCTTACTGTACTGTTTGCGCTCAGTTATCAGTAGCATACTCTTGTCGCAACCAACTAAGAGGGAGTTGGAAGCACCGTTACAGGTGAAAGAAAAAGTGCGTTTCCTAAAACCATGTCTTTAATTTGTTGCAGTGCTTTTTTCTTGCGGTGATGATGCAAATGTATGGCGAAACCACTTTGCTGTGACAGTGGTTCGGTTCTCATGTGACATGTTTCCAATCTCAAGTCAAGAGACCATCTCAAATATTATGAGGTAAGCATCTATTTAAATATTGTTTATGTAGTCTGTTCATACACCTATTTGTTTTCATTCAAAGTCCTGTTCTTCTTTCAGGTGACGAAGACAAGCTTTGAGCACATTGTTGTACCCGAGTGTAAATTTATGCTGGGCTCGTATTGAGCTGAACCTGGTCAGTAGTTCATTTGCCTATAAACATTCTTTTGCTTGTGGGGGAAATGTGTGGCTGTAACACGCCTACAGCAATCTCTGATTGATTTGTTTTACGTTGACATCAACATGCTTCTGTGGCCAAACTAGTATCTAATTTTTTTTTGTTTCAGAGCACATCAATGTCGACTCATTAAAAGCGGCATTCCATATGCTCTCAGGTGTTTGAGTCCGCAATCTTTATTGTCAAGCACCTGAAGTTCTAATGTAAGTTGCCACTAAACTTCATGCGAATATGGAAATGCTTTCAGATGACTACTTAGACTGATATGTTAGATGTATCATTATTACGCTTTTCCTTTTTCCAGACATTCCAACTGTTGCTAACATCAGTCGGCAGTGTACGAAAGTTCATGATATATAGTGCCAGTGCCTCATGGAAATGGTAGACCGTTCCTGTCCACTCCTGTTACCATTGCTTCCTCGTGAAAGCGCTCAGCTGATCCCTGTGTAAAAGGTTCTTTTGATAGTGTCTGTTGATCCCATTCTCATTTATTTGGAACAGTTCAGATCTTTATCCTGTTTTTTTTCCATTCATAGAACATAAATTGTTGATGTAACTTTGAAAACTTTGCCCTTATGTAACACCCTTAATTTAGCTCAAACATTCTCGACAGTTGTATTGTAAACCGTTTCCTCAATTAGTTTAGAGACTTTTCAGTGTTATTTTGGCTTTACCAATCTCTATGAATTGTTTACCTGTAAATGAGATGCCCTGAACTTGATAAAATGTCTAAATGTGATAAATAAAATTGCCTTCTTGCTACTTATGCATTGTCTTTCCCTAGATCAGTGATGCTCACAGTATGCGCACATTAGCTGTGCCTGATTTACTTTCGTTTAGGACTCTGAAATTATTTCGGGCTTCTATACATGGGTTTTTGCATCAATGCGATTTGTAAATTGTTTATGTAATGCTTATTAATGACTTACTTTAACTCTGCTCAGTTCAAAGCAATTATAAATTGCAATAAATCATCTTTATGTCTGAACCCAACAAAAACTACTTTTCTCTTTCTTTAAAAATTATCATTTCTTTCACGCACAGTCTTACAACATCACTTTTTGGGGCAGGAAGGAGAATAATCCAGGCAACAGTGAAGGCCAAGGGGAGGGGGGGGGGGTTATACGAGTTGTAAGAGACCCTACATGACGAACAGGGCAAAACTTACAATAAGGATAAAAGTGGATGGGTTGTCTCCTGGTAGTGGCTTTGGTCGGGTGTGGTACTCATCGGAATATAATCTGAGGCCAGGTTAGGCACTGAGTAGTTGAAAGGAGGATCAGAGGACGCTATGGGTTAGGTTAGGCCGAGGAGAGGGGTGTAGTCGTGCCTATGGCATCGACGCCGTTCACATACCACGCAACTGGCAGAACACCGACACGCACGCATCGGGTTGCACCTTACCCTCCCTCCCACCCCCTCAACAATTGACACATTTTCATATTTTACGTAACACGTAGATCATTCGTTTACCTAAAGACCTCTTCATCCCCGGCGCAAGCAAAACAAGAAGAAACTGAACCCACATTAGTGGGATTGCCATAGTCTCGTTCTTTACCCTAGTACGTAATACAAAAAGTTTAGCACGAAGTACCCACTTCAGTCTTCACTTCAGTCCCCCCCCCCCCCACACACACACCTTACTTTTTTCCCCCGCTGCATGACCCTGACGAGCGCCTGGGGCATAGGCAAGTGCACGCGTGGGTGTATTGCGGGCTGGCCTATCCCCACCTACGCAGGCGACTCAAACAAGCATTGCCCATCGCGATCAGCCATTATTTTATGTTAAGTTTGAAATGTCTTTACGCTTCGCTCGCTACATTACGCGCAGCATTTCGGAGCGTACCCCTAGTATTGAAAACTTTTATACCGCCCAGCCCTAGGCGGGGCCGGCCGAGTCCGGGTCGCCGGTCGGCTCGCCAGACCCGCCCTGCTCTCGGCACGCTGCGCTACGCTCCGCCACGCCACGCGGTGACCGCCTTGCCAGATGGTTTGCCTCCTTTCCGGCGCTCAGTCCACAAATTGTATTTCGCTGTAGCGGTCGTAATTTTGATTTGCGACCCCAAGTGTCCTATATCAAAATACTCGTCTAGGTGCCCCCTATACGCTCCCGAAGTAATGCAGATATGAACATTTACACCCTGTAGATACCACATAAGACGATATGTAACATACCCTGTACATACACACCTTTTGGCACCTATCACAGGACCGAACATATTCGGTGATGTCGTTCGAAAAGTTTGGCCACCACATCCTCCTTGACAAAATGTCGATGGTGGACCTAATTCCACGGTGCGCAGGCACTGCGCGCCCGTGTTTACGATAAGCCCCCCACCCCGCGTCCCGCACCGTCATGTCAGTCAGCACGGTGACGGTGACTCAGAGGCAAGGCGACGCAAGACGACGCGAAGCGACGCGAGGCCGCCTCTAATGTGAAGCTTGACTAGAGCTGGGCCAATAGGGCATGCTGCTCAAGCACATAACGCAACTAGGAATGAGTATTAAAAGGTGCGCAAAGTGGAAGTTCTAACGGTCTAACTATCTAGCGGTTCTGTAAAATAAATTGTTGATCGACAGCAGAAATCCATTACGCACTAAGGGGCCATCCATATTCTACGTCGAAACGAAGAGGGGGGGGGGGGGGTCGACGGTTGTCGACGAGTGTCGACATAGGGGGGTGGGGGGGGGGGGTAAATGGTTTGTTGACGTCGACACTTCGATTGAGAGGCGAGGCGCGGTACGTGGCGGCACCGCGCCGCTGCCGCTCGGCCGCCCGCGCCGCTGCCGCAGCGGCTTTCTGTCCGTTCGCCCCGGCGGGCCGTGCCGTGCCGCCAGGCTAGCTGGGCCCTGCCGGCCGGGCCATGCCGTGTGCTGCCAGTCACCCCGCCGCTTCTCGGCTGGCGAAGTCGCCTGCCGCCTGCTCGCTGCACCGACCCGCGCCGACCGGCGCTGATCCGACGCGAGGTCGCGTTCGCGTACCACCGCCAACATGACCGTCTTCGACGACTTGTTTAAAGCGTTCAGAACGGCGTTTCCGTCAAAACCGGGAAAGGAAGCGCCAGGGGCGTAGCCAGACTTGGGTTTCGGGGGGTGATATGCCGCGCTTATTGCCTACATTCAGGCGTTTGTTAAGCGGGTTGCCTAGCCCAGTCTCCGGTTTCGGGGGGGGGGGGGGTCGAGCCCCCCCCCCCCCCTGGCTACGGCCCTGGGAATTGCAAGCCGAGTGCTTCAAGCTGTGGGCGTCCCTGAAGCAGAGAGCAAGGGACAAGAAGCTCTCGAAGAAAGGTCTCAAAATTGTACCTAATGCACCAAAGTCGATGCTAGACTGTATTTTTTTTTAATAAAATGTTGTAGATTGTACTTAAAGAAATTTTATTTTGTGTGTGCCGTGTCTACTTTCAGGTGTTTTTTGGGAAAAATTTCTCCATAAACCGGAAGGCTTGGGAAAAGTGTATTCGGAAGAGAAAAGATGACAGCAAAAATTTTTAAAGACATTGTGGGAACTGTTTGGGGCAAGGATAAACTGAAACTAAGGACGGCTCCGAGAGCCGTTACCAGGGAGGCCGGCCGGAACCGGTTTCGTTACCGGGATTTTCGGCTGGGAAATGGACGCCATCTTGAATCTCGAGCACGGGGGAGCGCGGAGGGGGTTACTATGCCCGTGCCTGTATTCCTTTTCCCATTTCACGGGGAGGCGGTTCTATAGCAAATTTTGATAGGGACCACCGTTTGGCCGTGATAGGGGAAAATAGGGGGCCGCGCCTCCGCAATCCATCTTTTAAATAATTTTTGGCTGAGCGATAGCGAAGCCCTGGACCGACTGGGTCCAAAATGTTTAGTCTGTGTGTCTGTCTGTCTGTCTGTCTGACCGCGCGATTTCTCGAGAACGGTTAGTCGTAGAAGGCTGAAATTTGGACCATACCTTCCTACCAGCATATCAGAGTCAACCTCACATTTAGGGCACCGTATGTTGCGTAGTTTCTTATAAAATTTTTACAATTGGTATAAAATACAAAAAATAAATTATAGGGAATATTGACTGCGGGGGCGCAGCCCTCTACTATCTCCTTTCACGGCCAAACGAAGGCCCCTATCCAAATTTGCTATAGAACCGACCCTCCGTGGAATGGGGCAAGAAATACAGGCTTGTGCACAGTAAACCCCTCCGCGCCACCCCGTGCTCGAGATCCAAGATGGCGTCCATTTAAAGTAAACATTTGGGAATATCTAAAGAACCGAGCCACCTAGAGAGGTGCGGTTTGCAGCGCTGGCCATCGTAGCGGTTCTGCCATCATTGCGATCTTTTGGCAATGACACCGGGCTCGAGACCACGCACCCCGTCCTCGAGAGCCACTTTCCATCTTTTAAACGGTACGGTCTTGGCGTCGTGCGGTTTTCGACGTTGGACTTTGCGGGCCGCGGCAATGGGAAACAAGGGCACCACGCCACGCCTACCGCTCTGGAGACCTTGCACCCCATCCTCGAGAGCCAGATTGAAAAAAAAATTGTTATACGAGTACCAAGTAAGCTATGCGTTTTAGATACATGAGCTTTGCGTTACTGCAGAGGGCATGGGCGGGGGCGGGGGGGGGGGGGGGGGGGGGGGGGGGGCTGTGAACGAGTACAGCCACTGGTCTCGAGACTAGGGACCCCGTCCTCGAGGGCCACATGTAACGACCGCCGAAACTAAGTGTCATAGAAATGCGCTTGCGGCACTGCACAAAGGCATCGTATGGGTGGCGAACGAATACAGCCTCCGGTCTCGAGACCAGGGACCCCGTCCTCGAACGTCGCGGATCAGTGACTCCAGACGGTTACGCTCGTTTAGGTTAGGTTAGTTGGGACCCGGCTAGGTTAGGCTCAGTTAGGTAAGGGTAGTTTAGGAAAGGTTAACGGGCGCCGATTACAAAAAGGCAATGTAAGGTACGTCCGGCTGCCACAACATGAGCGTAGCTGCGACTGGGCGGAAACAGCGACGCCCGCAGGGCGTCCTACTGAGTGGTTGGCTTCGCAGGATCTTTCTCGTCAGAAGACAGCCGCCGGCAGGCGAAGGTAGGCGTGCGCCAGGCATGGAGTGGCGGAACAGTGATGCGCGCTGAGCGAAGCCTGTTACGCCACGACGCGGTCTGGCCGCGGTTCCGGCTGCATTCGCAGGGGGCATTTCTTTAGCAACGGATGTACGCGAAGCGTTGAATGGGAGAACAATGATGCACGTTACGGGAGGGGGTACCGACTTGGGTAATCCGGCTGACAAGGTCGGGGTAATGAGCAGTTTGCCCCGTAAGAAGAAGAGTAGGAACAAGATGGCCGCGCGGTGGTGGAGCGTAGCGCGGACCCAAAACATTGCAGACGCCGCGTGTTCAAATCGCAGAAATCGTTGTTTCTCGCGTTTCTTGGCAGTTTCGCGTCGTAAAAAGTTGTTCGACGTTATCGACCCTCTGGATTACGTTGGTGACATTTTTATGATCATTTATTGTGTCTGAGTGAAATATGGTCAAATAACAGTTGTGGAAAACCGTTTCTCGCCGAATATCGACGCGGCTGTTGAGTTTTCAGTGAAATAACCCCTCTGTAATGGAGTGTGCAGTTCATTTTTAAAGTGTTTCGGCATTTTGTTATATTGTGTTGGTGTTGCTGTGCTCGAACAGCCCTTAATCTGATACTCTTGGTATTTTCTGCAGAATTGTTTGGTTAGTTGTGAAACATATTATTGTATTGTTGGTTTTGTTGTGTCTGAAGAGGCTCACACTACAACTTTTTCTCTTTCCAGTGATATACAATGAGGAGACGGAGAAGGTGCCACTATAAAAATTGCACTCATCATGAGGGGGGATCAGAAGTTGTTCGAAATGGAAGACCAAAGTGTGCTTTCTATTCTTTCCTCAAGGATCTGATTCGCACTGCACTATGGCTGCAACGCAGTGGAATTAATCATTTAACACCCAAAAAAGTGACAGCACACAACTGCTTTATTTGCTCATGCCACTTCCGTGCGGGCAGGAATGGTATACCTGAGGAGTCCATTGAAGAGTATGATGTGAGTATAAAAAGTATTATGTGGTGTTCCTTACATTTCAGTTATAATAGTAGTTTCCTTTCTGCCCTCCAGAGTGACAGTCCTGATGCTGATGACCTTGTGAGCCGCAAAAGAAGTGGTGCTGATGACAATGTGGAATGTACTCAGGTGAAAAGCCAAAAAGTAGCATCGCTCACTCCATCAACAAAGGGAGCAGTTGAAGCTTTGTTAGCCCTAGTATGTTCTCTGTATCTGCTAAAATTTTTAGTTAGGGAGATTTTCTTATCAGAGAGTTATGTGCATTCCCCTGTATTTCAGGGATCATCAAGAGAAACTCCAGTAAGATACTCTCCAAGGAAACACCTGTGGAAAACTCGAGGTGAATCTGCCAGAAGAGCTCAGAGTATAAGTCTTCAGCGCCTCCTAGTAAGTGTGTGCTAGCTCTATTATTGTGGTTGTGGTGCCTGTTTAAACTACTTTAAAGTGTAATGTTATCTTTAGGATTTTAGTTCAACTGTTTCTAAGAATGTGGCTGGAAATCTTGATTTATCACAAAGAAGTCATGGAGAGTCCTGTGATGATCTTGGTGTAACGCCACTTGATCAGTGTTCATCAGTTTCATCCTTAAATGTCCCATATGCTAATAACAATTTAGATAAAAGCTTTGAAAGCCTAAATCTTGAATCAGAAGCCAAAGATAGTATAAATTGGAATTGTGACAATGACAGCAATATGGACATTTCATGTGGTATCAGAAATTTTGATGTAGATTATGAACACTGTTTGCTAACTGCATCACAGGGAACTACAAATACAGATTTAACTGCATCACAGAATACGCAGGTAACACCGACAATTGAACCAGCTCCTGTGTGTGGTGTATGTAACTGTACAAATCAGGTAAGGAGTTCCTTTGATTGTTCATTCTCTATTTTTGATAAAACAGGACAAACTATTGCAATGAAAATAACAACTGAAATTAATTTCAGTAAATTTAGTCAAGAATTACTATTAAAATATGTATAATACACAACACATCAACTTTGCAAAAAACAAAAATTCAAGAATATCTTACATAGATTCAGTCTTTAACAATATAGATTGAAATCACATTTCTAGAGCCACAGTATTGTATGATTTTAAGATCACTTTCAGTTACAAGTAAAAGTCTTGAAAGCAGCAGCCTTCAAACATTTTGAAAATTCTTTTAAAAGTCTTCACCAATTAAAAATTGAGTCTCATCTTCCACACTTAGACATGTTCCATGGCAAAGCTCATAAAATTCATCACATCCGTAAACACTTTCATAGAAGTGTTCATCACGATGTTCCTCATGAAAAGGTAAATATACCAATTGCAGAGGCGGCCGATGAAATACTGTGTTAAACAGAAAGTGCTCTGGTAAAAACCACTCTCTGTGAATTGTGATCAGGCGTTCCCTTTTCTCCTTCCAAAAACTTTCGTCATACAGAACTTCCACTACCAAATACTTGGGTTTACCATTGACAGTGGAGTACAGAACAAAATCACATATGTGCACACCCATTATGTCCATGGACATTTGAATTTGGTAATTCCATTTGTGAGTAGGCTTCAGCTCCACCTCTCCACTACTGTTATTTTGTCTCAAACAAAATCTGCCCAGCTGGTGTTTAGGCAGACTTTGGAAGTCGTGCGGATCCATTTCCTCCAGAACAGCAGGGCACTTAATTTCTAGCAGCCTGCAGATACCATTGACATCAATGACTAGCCCATCAGGACTGCATGAGAGTTGTGGGAAGGATGAATTTACCCAGATGCCACTTTCCTTCACCTCCCAATCTGGATGTGTCTCTCTCATTTTGGAGGCATATGCTGCTCTTGCTTGGGGTTCTAAATCCCTACCACGTTTCATTGCATCGTTCATAAATCTGTCTAATCCCCAAATGTGCTTTCTCATGAAGTTCGTTCTTGCTGAATCTGTTGATAACCCCAGGATGGTCTTTGCTTCAGATGCAGGTAATCGTATTCCTCTCTCATACGACCAGAACTGACTGAGGTACTGTTCTCGGGTTAGAGTGAAGTGCAGTGGCTGGTTCCTGCAAATAAACCTTATGCTATTTAGATTCCATAATGCATAGCTGCACATGGTGGCAATGTCTTCACTCAAGTCGATGTCAGGGTAGCTTTCAGTAGGCTGCGGTCTTTGAAGGAGTTGATAATACCACAAGACTTTCACTGGCAGTTGCGAAAGTTCTTGATGGAACGCCCTTACACCTTCTTCATCACATTCCACCTGGTGGGCAGTGGGTCGCGGGTCAAAGTGCCCTCTTCTGTGATACTTTGTCTCCTTGTAATATTCGTCCTTGTCCCGGACTACACCTGGCTGCTTATGTGCTGAGGACCCTTTCGCCAGCCAGTAACACCTTCTGCCCGTGCATGTGACAGCTGGAAACAAAAGGATTGTGTTATGAACAATGCGTTTTTAACTGTGACTAATTTTTTTGTGTGTTTTGCAGATGAATGCTACTCGCTCCATCGGTACACAGTGCAACCGAAGCTTCTTATGCTTCGACAAGGCTAAACTGCTCCCCGAAGATGATTTCAAATTCTACACAGGCCTCACACAGACTATGTTTGACGTACTGTACTCCTTCTTGGGGGGGGGGGGGATGAGGTGTGCTCCAAACTTAAGTACAGTTACATGCGGAATACCCCAGCAAGAGAGCAATTTCAGGGAGATCGTACAACTAAAGACAAGTTATTCATGACTCTACTGAGACTTCGAAGAGGAATTCCCCTGCAAGATCTCAAAATCTTATTCAAAATAAGTGCAGGATATGCATCTAAGGTAGTCTACACCTGGGTGAGGTTTATGAGTCTTCAGTTTAAAAAATTTGAACCACATATGTTCACCAGTTCAGAGGCACAGGATGGCTTGAAGCCCAGGTGCTATGCAAAGTTCCCAAACCTGCAAGGCATCATTGATTCAACAGAATTCAGAATACAGAAACCAAAAAACTTCCAGCAGCAGAGCAACACTTTTTCTGATTATAAGTCGTGCAATACCATAAAATTTCTGGTATGCATTTCATGTTTTGGGGGCTTGTCATATATCAGTGAAGGAGAAGAAGGCAGTATCACAGACAGGAAATTACTAGTCAACAGTCATATTTTGGACCTCATGAATCCACATGAGGCATTAATGGCTGACAAAGGTTTTGATGCGGAGGATCTCTTCGATGAAAAAGATTTAGAACTGTTGATGCCAGCCTTCCTGGGTCAAAGGAGCCACTTCACATCAAGGGAGCTGATAATCAACAGGGCAATTGCAGTGTCCAGAATCCACGTTGAGACTTTCATTGGAATGATTAAACAATTTCGGTTGATAAGGTACTGCAAGTGGTTACTATCTATGTCACTAATGAGACTTCTGACTATGATTTTAAAAAAATAATCACCTCTAATGAATTGATTGTACTCCCACAGGTATATCATTCCCAACAGTATGCTGTCTATAGCTTCTGACTTAGTAGGAGTGTGTGCATTTCTGGTCAATTTTCAACTTCCGTTCATCAAAGATGATGACCGTGATAAAGATTAAAATACAATGATTAATTATTGATTGATTAATGATGATGGTAACCCAAATGTTGTCTGTTGTGGACAGATAATCATTTGTACAAAATGTGAATCGCACAAGAAAGTTGTTGCTGACCACAGTGTGTGTTTGCCATTCTCTACCTAATAACTTCATAAATAAATAAAGACACTTGAAGTAACGCTGAATAATTATTATACATCCATGACCTTCGGAATGGACATGGCGACCGATGAGAAGTAACACTGCCATGATGTGGCAGCATCTACCAAGAGCTCTAGCCTTGCAGCTACATTCAGCAAAGCAGACTGACCCACTTCTCTTCGAGATCATTATGCAGGGCTTGTAGATCACGTTTTTGTATGATGCATGCACATCAGCCTTCACGAAGTAATGGTCCTTCTTGTCACAGTCTGTGATAGACAGAACTCTTCCACTGTCAATGAAGTTGTTGGCTCTTTTGAGAGTACCATTCACAAAAATGTTTTTCCTGTCATCTTGACTTGGCATCGAGAAGTCAAGTTCCAGGTCTTCATCCAGATCTGGATTTTCTGCCTGCACTCCGTTCTCATATGAAAAACGAGTTGTTGGAATTAATTCCAGGTACTCAGTGGCCTTCAGTGAACAGTACTTGTTAGGTATGTGGACACTTGGGAAAGGTTTGAAGAAGGACACACCCAATCGAAAAGGCATCATTGGGAACCTCTTCTTTGAATTGTCTGCCTGCAACAAACACTATAATGCAAAATTCCTCTCATCCTAAAAAAAAGGGTGGTGGATAACACACATACCTGTGCCATTAATCTCTTCCTTTTCAGTTCGTACCACTTCCCATTGTCCACACCTGGGAACACCCACTTGCACTTCTCTTTCTTTGCATGATTAAGAATTCTTACAAAAAAAAAAAGACTTAGTGACACATGCAGTTACATTACTCAGAAAATTATTTTACCTTTCAATAAGATCAGGTTTGTTGCCTGCCTTTAAGAGTCGCCTACATTCTGGCCACCTTTCCAGGTCTGCCTTCAAGCACCTCTGCAGGTTGCTTAAATCCAATCTGGCTCCTGGAACTTCATCTTCAGACAATTGTGGGTCTGTAATGTCCAGATCAAAACTGGGGTGATTACACACAGATGGGGGCTGTGTGTGACACCCAACCCCTTGCATTGATGAGCTGACGGTGCTTGGAGACTGAGGCTGTACATATATCAAGAACAGTCCATAAACAGAAATTTATTTCACCAATTCATTTCCAGCACTTCTGAACTACTTACCAGTGACGTGGAATCTTCCTGACTGGACATATTTTGGTCAAAGTTGATACAATGTGGGTCAACACTATGGTTTAGGTCTTCCGGGATCTGAAGCACACAACACAAAAATTGCACCATGCACCATACATTACATACATACGTAACAAAATTTGTAAATGGTTGCATTTACCTCGACACTTTCTACATCTTCAGGAATAGATCCCATTATGCCTGCAGGTGGCAAATCATTAATTGATCCTTCACCAACATTAGATAATGGAAACATGTCTTTTGAATCATCAGAGTTTTCTTCTTCATCTGAGAATGTGAACATATCCACAGAACCAGCATCATCTTTAACATTATCATTAACATTTTCACCATCACTGTGAGTGGCTGTCACTCTGTCCTGTAAAGTTAAAATAGAACTATATTAATAAACATCATTTGCATGAACAAGAGTTGATGCTGCGTACACTGAAGAACACACATGGAATGAGGAACAGAAAGCATTGCCGGGTTGCTCATGAACTTCGTGGTCTGGTCCTGAATTTTCTATTTCCTGATTCATTGCAATAGTTTCCTTATCTAGCGGGAGTTCGCCATCTGTTTCCACCAGCTCGTACCAAAGAATGTATGAGGAGGACGGTGACAACTTCCTTGTCGTAGTGCTAGCCACTTTGCTATCATCAAAGCTGTACCACCTACCAAACACAAATTATTCAATTGATATTCAGTCAAATTTCCAATTCTCAAATTTAAGAGCATGAAAGTTAAATCCACCACAAGGGAAATATGTGACCAGCCGTTGGTTGTAAGAAAAGAAATGAAGCGGCAGCATCGAAAGTTCTAAGTGGGAAATTTTATGTACCTGCCGGCTCTCTTACTGACAGTGGTGTAATGGCCCCTCTGGATACCATGTCCGTGGTGATTGGTAACTCCTACGAGATTGTATTTGGTACTACTTTGTAGGCCTTCCACACTGAAAGGTTTCAGATCTAATTCTTGACTAATGCTGACATCAGATTGCAGCTTCACTAAAGAGCCGTCAAAGAGCCTTTTGAATCTGAAAGCAATGCACAGAGCCTTCCAGCCAACTGAAGGAAACATCACTATACTCATGCAAACTAACATAAAAAATTATTACCTCTTCAAGTGTATTACCAAGATGGCAGGCAGTCTGCCAAGTAAGAGGCGATGCCTGATCCCTTTCTGCTTGCATTGATAGCAAAGCGCATCTTCGAGGAATTCCTCTGCACAAAAGGTACGCAAGCAATCCTGTTGATGGAGGTATGCAGCATTTAGAGAATCTGCCTACAATTACTCTTTACACACACTACTTGCATGTCACACTCACTACAATGGAAGGTTTCTCCACATGTGTCGCCACTGGCAAGGATAGGTGGTTGTTCACATCATCATATTGTCCATGTGTATGATGGCAAATTGTGCACATCATCAGTGTCACGACTTGCACATGGAAATAGTGAGACACAGGTGAAGAGAATTTTTTATGCTGCCACCACTGCCACCGACTCAACACAACATCAGGCATGTCGTTATGCTGAGAGTCCAATGGTTCTGAGGCAGGTGGTTTCCTCTGTACAAAGCAACAAACATATAAAATTACAGGAGGGCAACAATTATACAAACATGAAACCAGCCACAAACACAATGAACTCACTCTGGAATATTTCATATCCTCGTGAAGAGCATGGAGAATAAATGTGAGGAACTCCTCTGCATCCATTTGGGTATTTGGAGAATAAGTGGCCCAACATTTTCTCACAACATTCTGCAGCATAAAAAAACTTTAATTGTCAAAGAAAAATTTTATTACTAATGTGTAAATAAATACAAAACTTACCACAAAATCTGTACTGTCATAGGCATCACCTGTATCAATCTCCATGCCCTTCACGACAGCTGAAAAGATGTTGCTACTGCACCATGATGTGGTGCTCCAAAATTAATGTACTTATTTAAGAAGTCATTGGCAAAAAAAACTCTTCGGTTTTTGGCAGCTGAGAAAGCCCTGAAGAACGGCATTAATGAAACACGTCTCTCCCAAGTTCATTAAACCCCTTGGTCCACCAACCTACAACACAACATAGGAAATAGAAACAAAAAAAAAACAGAGATTAAGTGCCCACAAATACAAAGAGCAACGAAAACACCACAGTCAGAACCTTACCTGAGAATACAAGTACTGAGAGTTCATAGCACCCACTGGTTGATCCTGACGTCATTACATTAGGGGCTGTTCGAGCACAGCAACACCAACACAATATAACAAAATGCCGAAACACTTTAAAAATGAACTGCACTCTCCATTACAGAGGGGTTATTTCACTGAAAACTCAACAGCCGCGTCGATATTCGGCGAGAAACGGTTTTCCACAACTGTTATTTGACCATATTTCACTCAGACACAATAAATGATCATAAAAATGTCACCAACGTAATCCAGAGGGTCGACAACGTCGAAACGAGCCGTCGCACAACTTTTTACGACGCGAAACTGCCAAGAAACGCGAGAAACAACGATTTCTGCGATTTGAACACGCGGCGTCTGCCATGTTTTGGGTCCGCGCTACGCTCCGCCACCGCGCGGCCATCTTGTTCCTACTCTTCTTCTTACGGGGCAAACTGCTCATGCAGGTCGGATTACTGCCAGGTAATCCGAGAAAACGGTAGGCCTCGTCGATGTTACGCAACAGCCAACACGGTTTCATCTGCCGAGCGCTCCGGCGGCGACCGATTACGACAGATCCGATTACGTAATGTCTCCGTACCGATACTTTCGGAATATAGGCCTGTGGCTGTACACGCTAACTGCTTCTGTACTTTTCTGGCAGAAGTGCGTGCGAATTTGTGCATACGCAACTCACGTACAAATTCGTACGTTGTTGTGTCCAATATTGTACGCAATTGCGAACAAATCTTCATAATTGTACATAATTGGCTGAGCGATAGCGAAGCCCTGGACCGACTGGGTCAAAAATATTTTGTCTCTTTGTCCGCGCGATTTCTCGAGAACGGTTAGACGTAGAAAGCTCAAATTTGGACCACATCTTTCTTGCATCATACCAGAGTCAACCTCCCCTCAGGGGCACCGCAGCTCAAGCGGTTTCTAAGATAATTTTTACAAGTGGTCTAAAATATAAAATCCGCCGGTTGCGTCACCCTTACCCAACTTGGGTGAGGTCAGTATGCGCCGTGCGCCTGTCAGGAAGGGGCCGATCAGTGACTCGAGGGGGTTACGCTCGGCTAGGTTAGGTTAGTGGGGGCCTGGGTCGGTTAGGCGCGGGCACATGAGGTTAGGTTAGGACTGCGTGAGTGGCATTGATAACGAAATGGTGACGCAAGATACGTTCGGAAGTGAGAATATGAGCGCGTTTGCGACCGCGCGGAAAGAGTGACGCCCGCAGGGCGTCCTACCGTCTGGCCCCGCAGGGTCCTACTCGTCAGGTGACAGCCGCCGGCAGGCCAAGGTAGGCGTGCACCAGGCGTGGAGTGGCGGAACAGTGATTCGCAGTGAGCGAAGCCTGTTACGCCACGACGCGGTCTGGCGTACGCCTACCTTGTTAGGTAGGGGTACGTGGGGACATGGCTTTAAAATGGACATGCGCACACTGCATAAATGTTTCGTCATGCGACATGAAATATTAATTACAAATATTTGTCACCTAAATATTTCGTCAATTAACAATTTTCTCGGTGGTGCACCCAGCAAGGCGAGTCGGGACGGGCTCAGGTTAGTGATTTTAATCGTTTTAATCGTTCCAAAAATATGTACCGCCGGATACATCTCGAGTGATTGACAAGGGGTGGGGGGCGGAGGTAAGGCACTGCTCCAAACCAAATCTGACGGGTTGGTTGGTTGGTTTCGGTATTAGGGAGGCTTTCCGTCTTAACCGGACTAGGGCGTAAGCCTTAGCGTTCGCGACTAGATACACCCGACGGAGAGGTGAGTTCCGCCGGGGTGGGACCTCGTCCATTTCACGCTACGCCTGCTTCGCATGAAGGGCAACCGCCGGCTGATAGCGGTACGTGGAGTCGAAGGCCGCTGCAAGAGAAGGGATTAGTGGTGGTTCTGGTTTTGGTTGCTGGCTCACCCGCCGTCCTGGCGGGGGGCGCAATGGTCTTCGCTGGCACCCGCTTCTTTTTGCCCTGCGTATTTCATGGCTTCGCGCGGTTCTTTGCGTCTTTTCTTTGGTTGGTCGACGCCGCTGCCATTTGGGCTTCTCATGAGTCGCGCTGTTTCCTCCCGCGGGGGGTCTTGGGGCCTCCGAAGGTACTTCACTGACACCTGGGGCGCAAGCTGTGCGTACTCCGCGCCGTCGGCGTTGCTGCCAGGCGTCGTCGCCCGTCCCTCTCCCTGTAATACACGGCCATCACCAGACCCCGAGGATACACTTATCTGAAGTTCTGCGGCAGCGCCTGTGGATGCTTCAGGGTTGGGTAGAGCAGGTAGAGCTTGCTGTGGAGCGGGTGTAGCGGCGGGGCCGCGTGGGCCGGCGGTGGCCGCGTCCGCAGTCATGTCTCCCGCGGACCTGCGGGTTTGTCTTCGTATGTCTTGCTTCCTTGATTTCGGACGCAGCCTGTCCAGCTGTTGTACTCGGTCCTCGGGATTTTCCGGCGGCCGAGCCGTTGCGGGGGCAGGGCGAGAGGGGAGGGGAAGGAGGGGGGGGGGGTATTGTTTGCACACGCGCAGCCTCGCAGTGCTGCACCAGCGTCGCCGAGGCAGGGCAGTGGAAGGGAGGGGGGGGGGCACGCACGTTTAGCCGCACCATGCCGGGGATGGGGCACCTAACCTCTATTTTGCCGGCCTGCCGAGGGCTCTCTAGCCGCTATCTAGACTCTAGCCGGGTACCCATTTCGAGACCCGCCCGGGCCGAGCAGCCCAGGGCACACAAGGGTATGAGGGGGGGGGAGGGGCGATGCGAGACCGCCTAGGGTCACCCGGAGGGGGTTCCCGCGTGGGGAGTCGTCACACAAACACTAGACACTGGCACTATGTAACTTCACTAGATGGTTCGGTGTGGGTCACTTATCACTGGCACACAACACACGCCCTGTAGGACCACAAGCACGGCCCCAAGGGCCTCACTGGCTTTCGCGCCACGGCGACCCGGCGTGGCCGGGTCCTGGCGGAACACAAAATCACTGATATCACAAGAACGGACGCGAAAATTGACTTGCGACCAATGGCCCGTGCGGCCGATGTGGTCCCGAACAAGTCCCCGGGATATTTTCCGTTTCTGCTCAAATCAAACCGCTTAAAAGGTAAAAACTATTAGGAGCGCTGGTCCGGCCCGCCCGCTCCGGCGGCTGTCCGGCCGTCCTCCAGGAGAGGAGGTGGGGGGGTGGGGGTCTCCGACCAACACCCGAGCGTCGACCAATCTGACGGGGGGGGAGGAGGGAGGTGTCGCTCTGTTCGGGATATATATAAACGTACCGCGTCGTGGCGTAACATCAAGGGGGACCCGACCCATAAACTCGGATTACCTACCGTTTTCTCGGATTACCTGGCAGTGATCCGACCTGTATTATTTGATTTGATTTGTTTATTAACTTTAGTACATAAGACTTGCAGTCTTGTTACTGTACATCATGATCTAATTTTATAACAGGTTCAGAGCTAGTATATAAAGGAACAACAGTACCGTTTGACACATTAGAGGCAGAAAAATAGGGTAGAAGATTGTAACAATAGGTATGAAGGAGCAAAATACAATGCAACTAATGCAACAAAAACAATATCGTAGAGATAACAAATGACAGAGAGAAAAACACAGAGAATAACAGATATTTATAAAAACACAGCTATTTACAAGTGCAAGACGGCAGGAGCCGTTAAGGGTCCGTTAGGTTGGCATGGAGCAGGTAGGCACAGACTTTACATCTAGAGCTGTACATAGCCTTGGTTTTTAGAATAGGGCTAGGGAGCTGGTTCCACAGGAGAACCGCGGAGATCCAGAATGCACCACGTTCCTTTTCTGTGCGGTGCAGAGGCACACGAAGGGAGGGTTCATCATCCCGCCTGTTACGGCTGCTGATTTGGTTGGTAGCAATTAACTTTTGGAAGAGGTAGGACGGTGATTTGTCCATAACGACTTTCTTAAGCAGACAGATAGCATGGAGATGTTTTCTTTGGACAATATTGAGCCAGCCTAGGTTGGTAACGTGATGGGATATGTGGGTGGAACGAGGTAAATCCAACACAAATCTGGCACAGGCATTTTGCATTCTCTGCAGTTTCTCAGTACATTTAAACAGCATTCCAAAAGAAACTGTTGAGCCATAATCCAGGCATGGAAATACTAAAGATTCAACGAGGCGTTTGCGTGTTTCTCTGGGTATCAGATCACGGTGCCTTCGAATCCCATGAGGGGCTCTACGTGCTTTGGTGCAGGCTGAGTTGGCCAAAGGCTCCCAAGTTAGAGTACTATCAATCAACACACCAAGATTTGTTACACAACTACAATACAATACAGGCACATTGTCAATCATCACAGGAGGTACAACACATGGCAGTTTTTTGAGCAGTTTAGAATTACCAATAATAATAACCTATGTTTTGGTGCCATTTATTGCTGAGTTATGTCCGAAGGCATAGGAGGACAGCCTCGTCGCCTCTTCATTGATTTTACTAACGGCACTATTAATATCGCTCGGGTCAAAGGCGATGTAATTTTGCAGGTCGTCAGCATAGAGATGGAAATTTGAATTTTTGAACACTTTGTCAATATCATTAACATGCAGTGAATACAAAAGAGGTCCTAGGACCGAGCCTTGCGGCACGCCGAAGAGAATATCAATTAGAGATGAACGGGAACCATCTTCACACACAAATTGTTGCCGATCTGCAAGGTAGGAGGTAATCCAATTAATGGCCGGGTTAGAAAGGCCGAGAAAACGCAACTTAGAAGTCAACAGATTGTGATGCACCGAGGGGAAGGCAATGCTAAAGTCATACAATACTAAGAGTGAGATGAGGCGTTTGCCCATTGCCTCCCCGACCTTCTCAGCTGGATTACCCAAGATATATACCAGGTGTCCCATCTTAGCCGTGCCAGGGAAAAGGTAGGCAAGCCCGCAACACTAGCCTCTCGCAAGGTGTCCACTCTTGGCGCCCAGCTCTGGGACGCTCACCAGCTGCAGACGACGCGCTTTACAGGTTAGGTCAATCTAAATCTGTCCTCATCTGTGCGGCATTTTCCGACTAGAGCTATAAGATAAGCAAAATAACGGGCTAACGGCGCCTGCTCAAACTTTATTGATATTTACTTTTCACTTTGCTGTGCGCATTCTGGCTATTGGAAGAGTAGCTCCACGCCACTCCGTTAAGTGCTGGGCTTGAAATATACATGTTCTCAACGTCGCAATGGCGAGGTAGCACGAAGAGGCGTTTGAAATTTTCCCTACTAATTGTATTATTTTTCCCGATGTTCAACATGGCGTCTCATGTGAATTACAGGCAAGCTGCTCGACGGCAGAGCGCTTTTTTCGTTGTCTGATTGGTTGTGAAGCAAAATAGGTACTTTACCTACTTTTTTCGACCTTTCATTTCGTAAATACGCACTCCAGCCAACACAGATGAAAAAAATTTGATGCAGAACGGACAATTGACGGAGGGAATTTTGGTAACCAACGGGCAGGCCGTATCAAATCAGCAGGAAACTAGCCATACAGGAAAGTTTTCTCCGGGTTTTCTTACGTACTTTATTCTAAAATGCCTTTTGTTTCTAAAACGTGGTTGTCAGAGAGACCATTGTTAAAACCATTTCCACATAAATGGTTACGGACGGGACCGTCCACATCGTGCACGACAAGTCCGTGCAAAAACGGACGTTCTCTGTGTCACTAACGCCGCTTGTCAAGTGCAGAGTGGGGATGTAGAAAACCTGTGGTCAGTACGGCTCTCAATTGGTCTCAGGCTAACAGGTCAGTGTTCAGGCCACGTGGACTAGGGTGATTCAAAAAAAATAAAGTTGCGATTTTCGCATGAAATCTGGTTGGGGCACGTCTGAAACGGCCCCTGTCCAAATTTGAGTGCATTTGAACAACATTTACCCGGCCCGCACTACGAAAAACTGAACGACAGTCTCCCGGGTACTGAATGGCCCCGCCATATTGTGATCACCCCTGTGACGTCACTACCGGTCGGAGGGTGACGCCACTTTGCAGGAGCGTTCTCTAGGGCCCTTTCGTACTCTCGCGACCGTCGGAAGTGCTGTTCCGTCACACGCGGTCCGTACACAGTCCAAATTCGTACAAATTTTAATTTCGAAGGGGGTGGGGGGTTGGACATTGCGGGTGGCGGAGTAAGCATGCAGACCTTCAAGTCTGACCTATTGGCAAGCCCATCGGCCAGTCCAAACCGTAAGCGGTCACTCGCACGCCCCGCTGTGGCGGCGATAAGTCCCCGCCCCGCCCGGGACCCGGCAGCGATCCGTTTGAACCGCGCGCCGGCGGCGCGGCTCGGCCGGTCCCGGCAGGCCGCATCCAACCGCGCCGCGCCTGGAGCGCAGCATGCCGACCGGCTCGGCCGAGCCGCGCCGCCGGCGCGCGGTTCAAACGGATCGCTGCCGGGTCCCGGGCGGGGCGGGGACTTATCGCCGCCACAGCGGGGCGTGCGAGTGACCGCTTACGGTTTGGACTGGCCGATGGGCTTGCCAATAGGTCAGACTTGAAGGTCTACATGCTTACTCCGCCACCCGCAATGTCCAACCCCCCACCCCCTTCGAAATTAAAATTTGTACGAATTTGGACTGTGTACGGACCGCGTGTGACGGAACAGCACTTCCGACGGTCGCGAGAGTACGAAAGGGCCCTAGAGAACGCTCCTGCAAAGTGGCGTCACCCTCCGACCGGTAGTGACGTCACAGGGGTGATCACAATATGGCGGGGCCATTCAGTACCCGGGAGACTGTCGTTCAGTTTTTCGTCGTGCGGGCCGGGTAAATGTTGTTCAAATGCACTCAAATTTGGACAGGGGCCGTTTCAGACGTGCCCCAACCAGATTTCATGCGAAAATCGCAACTTTATTTTTTTTGAATCACCCTAACGTGGACGCACGTTGGATGCCTGCACGCGCCACTTGTTTAAAAATCGCCATTCGAGTGCTCGGATCCTTACGTTCTATGAGGGGTTCACGGAACTTGCACTTAACAATAAAGAAACCTCCGTTAAAAAATTGACCTGCAGTTTTCCTTGTCCGTTCTGAAAAATTGTCTGTGCTAAATTCCGTACTATTGACGGTCAAGCACGGAAAAAAATAATTTCGCTGTATTAGCGAATTTTTTTGCTCAGTTAGCGAAATTTTGTCACCAGTTCTAGGGTCCACAAAATTGTTTGCTACTTAAGCAAAATTTTGTGCGCTGAATAAATTTTTGCTAAAGCAGCGAACAGTTTTCGCTGGACCAGGAAATGAAAATTAGGAAAATAGTGACTTCGACCTTTCGCTCCAATACTGGCGAATGGATGTTCGTTACTTCAGCAGTGGTCATGAGCACTGGTCTTGGTGCAAGGACACTGTTAACAGAAGTCGTTATTTTACGAAAAATTTCATCTCGATAAGTATCGCAAATTTACTAACGTAAGACGTAAAAATACGAAAAGTGTCGTAAAGTTACAAACCTGCGACGTATAAGGACGAAAAATGTTGTTGGCTGAGCGAAAGCGAAGCCCTTACCCGACTAGGTCAAAAATGTTTTGTCTGTCGGTCTGTCTGTCTGTCTGTCCGCGCGATTTCTCGAGAACGGTTAGACGTAGAAAGCTCAAATTTGGACCACATCTTTCTTGCATCATACCACAGTCAACCTCCCCTCAGGGGCACCGCAGCTCAAGCGGTTTCTTAGATAATTTTGGGTGACGTCGGTATGCGCCTGTCAGGAGGAGGCGGATCATTGACTCGAGTGGGTTACGCTCGGTTAGGTTGGCGGGGGCCTGGGTAGGTTAGGCTCGGGCAGGTAAGGGTAGGTTAGGACTGGTTGGCTAGCATTGATAACGAAAGGGTGGTGCAAGATACGCTTGGAAGTGAGAATATGAGCGCGGTTGCGACCGTGCGGAAAGAGTGACCACCGCAGGGCGTCTTACGGTCTGGCCCCGCAGGGTGCACTGTTAAAAAATTTATCGCAATTTTACGACAAATGTTCTGTTAAATTTTCAACACGAACTGCCCGTAAAATTACGAATTAAGTCGTAAAATTACGAAAAAATTACGAATTGGGACGTAAAATTACGAGACGGGTCGTAAATTTTTCATGCACAGCTCTGTATACGTTCCCATTTTTACCGCTCTATTCCTCACGACAGTCGAAAAGGGGACATCTATAGTA
>CM049593.1:702224-721626 GCA_026979955.1 Megalurothrips usitatus
TTCGGAGAGAGGCCCAAAACGCAGGGGTTTGTGGCCGAACTGGACAAGGACCGTAAGGTCCAGAAAAAGATATCGAAACGGCACCAGGACGATGCTGGAGAAGATGTGTCATGGCAGGTCCTCAAAGAGTCAAAAGACGCAAGGAAGCGTTTGTTTTCTGAGCTGGGCGACGATGAAGAAGATGTTCAAAAGATTAACAGTGAAAATGAAAATAATTTAGAGATATCTGATGGGTCAATCAGGGAGGATGGCACTGATGACGATGAACCCGCAGAGACCGCTTCAGATTCGGATCAAATAGTGAAAGAACTAAGAGAAGCTGGTATGCTATTGTGCATTAATCTGGCAAATTAAAGAAATGTTTGCCGTGCTGAGATAATTCCTTATTATTGAAGTGGTTCATACATTCTTTGCTCTTTATAATTTGGCTTCGTTTATCATGTGGTGTTGCAGCCAAAGAGTCAGCATCAAATTTCTTCAGTGTCATCACCAAGAATTTTTTCAAGCCAGGCAGTGATACTGTAAGTTCAATGGTTTTTTTTTAAATCTAAAGATGAAACGTGTAAAGCCACAACTTTCTGTTTGTTTTTCCAGTGCAAATATGTGGAAATTGTTGAAATACCGAAGGATGTTCCCAAGGTAATTTTTTTTGGTTCCTTGCAGTTTTTTCAAATTCGAATATCTATTAACTGTTTGACTTCTTATTCACAGGTAGATTTTTCAAAGGGGACAAATGTGTTTGTTCCTGTAAGCAAAAAGAACAAGATCAAGGTTAATGGTGGTGGAGATCCTGCCAAGATGGCCAGGCTTGGCCTGATAGCATTATATGGCCGTGATATATTGAAGTCAGCCAAAGGTCATCGCTCAGGAAGCAAGGCCATGCGCGCCGATGTCCTCAGGGCATTGTTATGTGAGTTTTATATATTTACCTGAGACTGCTGTGTGTGAGGTACGATTAAAGAAAATTTTTTCTTTATTTTCTCCCTTTCACATTTACTTGGAAGAGAACCCAAGCTGACTCAGTGCCCATGAGTAAAGCTTTCACTCGAGTTGTCCTGGGCTGGTAAACTTCCCTTACGTCTTCTGAGGAAACAGGGCGTCCGCACTTGAGCGAGTTAAAAGGGCAGCCCCAACAGGTGAGCGCTTTTGATGGCCCGCGGGTGCAGATGAGCGGATTTAATGAAGGTCCTTCTATGTTGAGCGGATATGACCACGCACGTTCCAAGCTAAGCGGTTTGAAGGGGATTGAAAGCAAATGAACGTTTATGGATAGGAGGTATCGACCTGCACTGACCCTAGCCTCAGCGATTATTGACTTTAGGCCCAGAGGGAAACCCTTGCGTCAAGATCGCTCATGACTTCACTTTTTCTGTTGTTAACTAGACTGCACTGCGGTCAGCATCGCAGTTCACATGCGGGAAGGCCCATATGCATTACGCTGGTTTTGCCACACGTGCGCCGTGATACAATTCTGGATCTCAGCTACTGTGACTTCACACAGCACCCCGGCGAAATAAAGCTCGGCTCCGATGTTCACCGTGCTTCCAGGCTTATCTTCTATGAGCTCACCACGGATAGCTGCAAGGATCTTCTCGAGTGAGGTGATCTCACTGCAGCTCATTGGAGGCCACATCGTCATCAGAGCTGCGCGTCCGATAACGCTGCAGCTACATGAACGATGTTTAACTACACTGTCATCGAAGGTGTGATAAGTATGTTTGTCAAAAAATCGGAGGGCCCACTCAAAATAGTGATAAACTGAAACTAGGATTTGACCCGTCTGGCTTACGGTTCTTTTGGAAAACCTTTTCAAGACAAACCGAATGGTGTTTGTATGAAGGTTGTACCCCTAAGCGTTCAGAAGATACGCCACTTTTAACAGGGACATTGATGCCCCACACTGGTAAAAATCATCGTAAAAATACGAAATATCCTGACAGGAATTTTTCGTAAAGTTAACTTTACGACAAGAATCAGGAATTTTACGAGATGTTTCCATACTTTAACAACATTTATCGTAGAAGTCAAGATACGAAAAGTTTTAAGTTTTTACGAAACAAGTCGTGTTACTTAAATGTTGAAATAGATAATTACTGTACTTTTAAAGAAAGACATCCGAACATGAACCAATTCCATTAAATGTGTTGTAAACAACTACATCATACACACACATTTAATGGAATTGGTTCATGTTCGGATGTCTTTCTTTGAAAGTACAGTAATGATAAGAAATAATGGGTCTTAAAACTCAACATCCCATGGACAGTGCTATTCTAAGTCACACTTGGCACTGCACGCTTCTTACCTGAAGACAATGTTCTCACGTCAACGACCAGTGCAATATTGCAATATAAAAGACAGACAAAAGTTAGACTTAAGTCTTGTCACAGAAGAGTCCAGTACACTGATGAACATTTCCATGGCAATTCTTTGACATGCTCTGTCTTATTTTTCTAATAACTATTAATTTGGTACCCCACCGTGTTTCAACTGATAAAATGCCCAATTCTTGTGGCCCAAGTTAAAAGCCAAGCACTGTTTTGAAGATAATAACAAAATACATTGTCAACTATTGTTTAATAACACCCCAGCAGAAACACATCAACAACAACAATAACAATGTCAGGGCATGTAACCAAACCCAACAGGGGCATTAGCAGGTAAGATTCCCACTTTTCCCCAATACTTTCAAAGCCAACAGAACAATCTAGATCATAATTTCATTCCTTAATATACACGAGATAGCATATAATCTACTATAATAATACAGTGGTGAGAAAATTATTAACATACATCCTGGGCATACACCCCAAGAAGACTTGAATGCAGATCAGAAGCAGCAGAAGATGAAAAGGGGAGAAGGGAGGGCGAGGGAATGGGGGGTAAGGGTGGGGGTGGGGCGAGAATGTAAACACAGCTGAAAGCTGCCGGTCAAGTCGGAGAACCGAAATAATCTTAAATTTCGTTATGTCTCTATGTAGAGATTTTCTCAATTCACTGTCACAGTTTATTTTTCCCTGCTTCATTTTTAAAAAAATTAGAAACGACGTTCTTCTACTGTTATCCGACGTATGAGTGTACTGGGTCCGACTGGGACTGGGTTTTTGATGGGAATCTGCATTTGGTGTTGAAAACGAAGACGTCCACCTTGATTTGACCAAATTATCGTCCATCTCTGCGCTCAGAGGTCGGTTTCTTTGAATCGTGTTCTCGAGAAATTATTTAAATGCATGCCATCGTGTATCAGAGACGTAAATAACATGCCTTTTTTTGTTGTTCTAGGTTAAGTGCACCTTTGGAAATAATTTTTTTTTTAACTGAGTGCTGATCTAACACAAATTATATTGTAAGTAATTTGCGTTTTCCCTCATCTTTTATATCCTACTGCATTAATGCCTGTCTTTTCTCTGTCTCTTGTCTATTGTATGGTACAAATTTTCAGGCTTGCGAGATTGCTGCACAAATTGTAGAGAAATTAATATTTTGGTCAACTTCATTAAAGACATTGAGTTGATGAAGGGTGGTGATTGGTGCTACGGCACTGTGATTTTTTGATGTCATTCTTGGCCAATGGAATTTTACAGAAAGGAAACTGACTTGGCTGTTCATGAGTCTGAGATGGAGCCATAAATAATATAAACAATATATACAATATATATATATATATATATATATATATATATATATATATATATATATATATATATATATATATATATATATATAAACAATTTATTCATCGGAGTCTGGACTGCTTTCATCTTTGTCTGCCAGGAACTCTTCAAATTGCTGCGACACTCTAGTCAATACAGCATGTTCCCGCAAACTACTAAACCTGCCTACATTCCCTTTTGCTGGCCTCTTGTGGCCTTTTGGCGGATTAATTAGTGCAATGATCCTGTTTAAAAAATGGAGAGAGAGAAGTTGTAGGAGACCGCTCCTATGTCTGGGCTGTCTAGCAAAGTGGCCCAACATATCACTCAGGAAGGAAACTCAAACATACCTTTGAAAAAATTCAAGAATTATTTGGGCCTTTGGTGCATAATTTAAATTTAAAACATAGTAGCAAGCAAACATAAGCTTGAAACCATCAAGCAGGTTTTCAGCCGTGCCCAGTACAGTTTGATCTGCTGCAAAAAATATCCTACGGTAGCTAAATATGTTTTGGCCTGCAATGCACAGAACATGAGAGACAATTCACAAATAATTCTAAAACACATTAAATGCTATTTTTCAAAATGTACCAGCAATGATGAGGATCGGTGTTTTGGGGAGACCTTGAACTGCTATGTCATCTACAGTGGTGTCTTCCTACATAGAAAAACACAGAAAACAACAAAGTTAAAATACTTGAGCCACATAAATAATCCATCTTGGAGATTAAGTTTGACAAACCTCTGTCATGAGGATAAGTTCAGACCAGTCCTCTTTGAAGTACGTTGTCAGCATTAATAGTACAGCTGACAATTTCCATTCATTCACCTTATCTTTATCTCCTTCAGGTATTTTTTTTTGCCAACTTTTTGTTTAGTTTCCTGGCCTTTTTTTCTTTAGGAACAACAATTTTTTTGCAAAATTCATGAAGAGAATTGTCTTGTCTATGAATAATTGCACATTTTCATCAATGTCTGTTTTGGTCAAAATGTTAAAATGAGCTTTCATACCCAATGGCTGAAAAAGAAATGGCCACAGATCAGCCAAGTGGGCAGTGGTTACTGTCACATCATCAACTTCCATTTCTTCTCCTTCAACCCGGCCTGTTCTTTTTCTTTTCAGCTGTTCCTTCCTTAGTTTTTCAATTAACTCAGCCTGTTTGTTGATATCCTTTCGCTGTGAAGCGTACGTCAACTTCATGTTTTCTTGTATATGGTTCCAATCCCATGCCGATACTCGTCTTGTTGAAAAGTAGTCTGCAAGGCTACTCCTTATCTCCTCCTGACTTTCAACGGTCTGATTTGAAGGTAGGCTAACGCTCCATTGCACACATCCATAAGCAGCCTTCAAGGTGGGTGCTTCACACTCCACTCTGGTGGTGTGTGGTGTCCTCTTCTTGTTGTCAAAGGTATCCATCATTTTTTTGGTTAAGGACCGTTTCCCTACCTTGCCATTGGCTAGTTCGTTCTTGAAGGTCCCTGGATATTTAGCCTTCACATCGGCAACAATTTGGACAAAAATCCGCCTTCTGGCATGGGGAACTTTCTCTCTTACTTGATTTACTACTCTCTGAACTAAGGCCTTCCTCATACTTTTGGATAATTTTTTGTTTGCCTCACATCGCTTTACTATACGAGAATCACCATTCTCAATATCTTTCCAATTTACTCTAAAATCCCAGACAGGTTCCGCATTTCCATCCAAGTCACGCAGAGGCCTCAGAGCTCTCCTACCTTGCTGATCGCCTGCAAATAAAAGCACGATTCATGATTAGTTCAGGATCTTTTCTTTGGACATATCAGTTAATACTTTCAAAGGAAAGAGACAAAAAGGCAAAACAAAAATTATGACAGCACAATCTTTTAACAGATAAACAAAGAAAATGTGTCCCTCTACCTATTTTAATTACACTATGAAAAAATCTGATTTTTAAATGTCTCAGTTGTGAAATAATTACTGTCATTTTTAAGCAATAATTTTAAAACGGCAGAGCCATTTATGAAAGTTAGCGATACATTCTGCTAATTTAAAGTTTCGTGAAAAAGGAAGCCAATAAAGAGTTATCAATGAACTGACCTTGAGGTACTACTCGTGCTTGTGGCACGGCTGGAAGTTGGGCTTGAACTTCGGCTCGGACCTGAGGCTGTAGGGCTCTCAAGCAGAGCCGTGCCTCGGCTGGGCGTAGCAATGGGCAGAAGTCGTCATCTCGTAGCAGTGTCAACCGCTCCATTGACGTGATGCCAATAACATTGACAATGTGGCTCGCTACATCCACTGATTTGCCAAAATCCAAGTCCGGAAGAGTCCTCTCCACGACCTCCCTGATGAAATTTTCTGTGTCCTCCATCTGCAAAGGAGAGAACAGACAATTCAAACATTCGGGCCGGGCATGATGGTTGGATAAGCTTAATGGGGACTTTTGTTATACCAAAGCAGACAAGGGTTGCATTTAATGCAATACTCACCTTCTAAATCACTCAAACGTAATGACTCATACCTTACAGAGCGGATTCAACGGTTTGGCGGTTTGATGAGGAAAGACAAAAGAAGCTCGATCTCCTTGCTGTCTTCTCATTGGCTGAGAACAAGGTAATTTGGGGGCATTCCCTCTCCTGCATAGAAATTGAGAAGGAAATAGGAAAATGTTTGAAAAATACTGTGGCCCATTCAAATATTTTTAAATTTTATTATTGTCCTTATATTTGCCTTGTCATACTCTGACAGTTCGTTGTTTAATTTGTTTAGAATTGCCGAGAGTTGCTCTTTGCACCTTCCAAATTTCACCGATAGAGGTCGGTAGTAGACAACCTGTGGAACCATCTGGCCAGTCCGAAAGTTTGCATGTTTGTCAACGGCGTGCTGCTCTTGAAAATTTACGGTTTACTCTTGTATCATTTTCTCAAAGCATTGTTTCTGACGGAGAATGGTCCACGCTGAAAAGTTCGTTTGATTTAATGTGGAATAACGGTCTTGCTTCATGGGAGTTGGTACTGCACCGGCGGTGTTTGTATCGGTAAGCGGGGTTGAGTGCTGTCCGCTTATTTCGGATATTGTTTATTTAATGTTCCAGTTACACTTTATGCTCAGTTGTGCGTGCTCACTTCAGAATCCCGTATTTTTTTCATTTCGGGATGTTGTGTTACAGTGATCAGTGACCTGTGTATTGATTATTGCGGCTGCGTCACCGAATATCCATAACCTGTCTCCCGGTTGGGTGTCTGGGAATCAAGTTACCAGTTGCTGTGTCAGGCTGTGTCTTCTGTCGGATTCTCGATCGAGAAGACAGTAATTTAGACGGGATGATATTTGCTGCCATATCGGAACACATCTTGTGACGCGTTCTAACCTGTGAGTGCACATAGTCATTTTTAAATTCAGGTACTCCCTTGCTTGCCAAATCTGTTGTAAGCATCATAACTTTGTTTCCTTTTCTGTTTTCCAGATATGTCTTCTTCAAAACCTTTGAAATGGAAGCTGCAGGACCTAGTTTGACAAATTGTAAAGTGTGCCACTTTTCTGCTCGCTCTATTTCAGAGCACATTCAGCATCAACGCATACATGACAGCGGATTCAATTTTCACTATGATTGTCCTGTTTTTGCCTGTCATTCAACATTCACATCGTTTGGAGCATTGAATTCTTATGTAAGCCATCATTCAGTTGCCAGGAATGAATTAATTGGCAATGTTGTGCACGCAGGAGTGAAGTGTGAGCTGTGTGAAGCTGTACAGGCATGCAATCGAAACTTGTGTGATCATGTTATGAATGATCATCTGAAGAAGGGGGAATTTGTGTTATGCGCACTCCGTTCTACATGCAAGGTTACAAGGCACTTCAAAAGCGTACTTCAGTTACGACCTCATCTGAGTCACATTCATCCAGGATGGACTAAAGATCTAAATAGGTATGTTGTCTTGTGGAGCATTTTTTGTTTCAAATGGTATGAACTCTTCTTAAAGCTTTTTGCCTTTTCAGGATTGGTGCCTTATCAGATCATTGTGAACGAAATGTACATGAAGATTTTGGTGGAGGTGGTGAGGATTTTGATTTCAGAGCCGAGTCAGACATTGAATTGGAGGGCAGCTCTATGGATGGTGATTGGGATAGTGACTCTGACTCTAGTTCTGTCTCTGACTATGATGGCAGTCTAGGGTATAGTGATGGTTTGGTTACTGACTACATTGCCAAATTTTATGCCAAACTGGAAGGGAAGTTGTTTGTGCCAAAATCAACAGTTCAGAAAACTTGTAATGCCATCACATTTTCATCTGAAATCCTTCAACATCGCTACAAGGAAGTTTTAATTGCCAGATTAAAAAAAGAAAAGTTATCTGATGATCAAATCGAGTCAGTTATAACGAGTGTGCTGGAATCTGATGTCCTCTTCAACGTTCATCACAAGAACGCTGTTGGTGAGAAGCTCTGCTCTGAGCATTTGCGCTCTAAATACTACAAGAAGCATTTCCAGTATGTCGAGGCTGAAGAGATTAATCTCAACAAGCGAGACCCTCATGACAGATCTGCAGTCGTGCATTACGTTCCTGTTAAGGAAACACTTCGGGTCATGACAGAGGATCCATCTGTACAGGTCCATATCGATAAATCTTTTGAAGGAGTAACGGGTGATCCAAATGTCATCAAAGACTATACTGATGGCTCAGTTTTCAAGAAAAGAAACCCGCCTTCAAAGAGGATTGATGTATTTATTTTCCAAGACTCATTTTTAGGGGCTATAAATGCCCTTGGCTCTGCTAAAGTGAAATATAAGACTTTGGGTGTGTATATGAACTTGGGCAATCTGCCAGCCCCTTTAAGATCCCGCTTGAAAGCCAAACGGGCTGTCTTCCTGACCTTGGAAAAAAATACCAAAGAGGAAGTTATTAGGAATGGCCTGGAGAAGTGCTTCAGAAGAATGGTCAATGATTTAAAAGATTTGGAGATAAATGGGATGTACTACAAGGGCGAACTTGTTGCTGTGCGTGTGCAATTTCTTCTAGGTGATAACTTAGGTGAGCTGCCATTCAACCGCTTTTCTGTACTTCCCTTTTTTTTGTGCTCTTTAATGTTTCCCTGTTTTGATTTGTCTTGAAGGTCAGCACACTGTGGGTGGCTACCTGGAATCGCTGTCATCTCATTATTTCTGTAGATCATGCCACATTACTAGATTGAAATTTCATGAGGATGCAGACCAAGAGGAACCCGTGTTCAGGAAGTTTAAATGGAGAACTAAGAGCCATCACACAAGAGCTTTAGTGAAGAAAGGTAATGTTTTTGTCATTTGTTCCATTTTATTTTTTTAAAACTTAATCTCAGTATTATAGACACCTGAAATTCTTTCAACAGGTGACAACTATTCCTACAAAGGGATCAAACAAAGGTCCATTTTCAATGAATTAAATTTCTTCAATGTGTGTGACCCTGGTCAGCCAGGCTGTATCGGCCATGACCTTTTCATTGGTGGTGTTGTGGACTGTGACATGGCCTCCATGATGCGGCATTTTATCAAGAAAAAGAAGTGGTTCACACTGCAAGAAATTAACAGGCGAATTGATACTTTGAGGTGCCGTGGCAATGATGTTGGGAACAAGCCAGCAAATGTTCACCAGAAGTTTAAGAAGTTAGGTGGCCATGCTGTCCAGAATTGGTGCTTATTAAGGCTGCTGCCTTTTATTGTGGGAGACCTGGTGGTAGATACCTCTGATCCTGTCTGGCAGCTCTATTTGCTTTTAAAAAGAGCATGTGAACTGATATGTGCACCAGGCTTGAGCCGTACTCAAATAGATCAACTTAGGCTGCTCTTAGATGAGTACATGCAAAAGAGGAAGTGTCTTAGAAATGGGTACAAACCGAAACACCATTTTTTCCATCATCTGGCTGACCACTATGAAATGTTTGGACCACCAATATTTCTGTGGACTCTAGGTGTGTGTGCTTATGTATTGCTGTATGTTGACTGATTTGTGCATATGATTCACATACATTTGTGCTTAACTTGCATGGATTTGTTTCTAACAGGTTTTGAACAGTACCATCAAATTTTCAAAAGAGTTGGAAGAAAGTGCAATAATTACATTAATCTCATCTACAGCTTTATGAGGGCCCACCAACTTATGCAAGCGTACCAAAGCACTGGCATCCTTTTCCCTCAAGATGCAATGTACAAGGCTGCATTCCCATTAGTTCCTGAAAGTTTACCTGATGTTGTTCAAACTTTCGTCAACAGCTGCAGCTTTTCACCAGATGCAGTTGTTGTGCAGGGTTCACTGACCATAAATGATATTAAATACAGGGAAGGAGATCACCTGCTTTTAGGTCCTGAAGGAACAGGCAACATTTTTGTGGGGAAAATCAAGATGATAATCCATGACCCTGGTGTCTACCACCTTGTTGTTTTTAAAAGCAAGGCAAAATTAAGGAGTGAATACGGTGTGTATAGGGTGAAGAAGGAATCTGAGATTGCGAAGGTCGCCTTGGATAGTAACCTTGAGAATCCATGCCCACATGGAGTGTACGAATTTCAAGGAAAGCTTTGTCTCTCCCTGAAACACGTATTTATCGAAGTCTGGTGAGTTTAATGATTGCACTTCACTTATATGTTCAGTAGTTCCCTTGAAACCTCCCTGAATTACCAAAGTAAACTTTCCTTTTTCAGATTTGCAACCTGTGGAGCAGGAGAAAAAGGAGGGGAGGAAACAAAGAATGCAATAGAGCACTTAATTTTAACTTTTTATTTCTCATATGAGTGCATTATACTGACATTGCACTCAATTTCATAGCATTTGGTGGAATCTACAATTGTGGTTATTATCTCTAATACAGAATTTGTTTGAATTTCTCGGGTGGCAGTCAAAGATTTGTCATCTTAGAGTAGCAATAATATGTTGGTCAAGAAATTAATATCACAGTAAGTTGGGCCGAGTTAGAGGCTTCTGCTTTCAGTAATCTCTCCTATATTTTATGAAGTGAAGTAATTATTTCCTGTTTGCTGATGCAGGTACTAAAAGTGGAAATTTTTACTGTAAAGTCAGGTTTCTGACTACTTTAGTTTTATCATCTGAAAAGCAGAGTCATTTTTAAGCTAATATCTGTGCGGGAAAGAATGCAAGGTATGGTCTTAATGGCGAGTTTAATGATTGCACTTCACTTTTATGTTCAGTGGTTCCCTTGAAACCTCCCTGAATCACTAAAGTAAATTTTCCTTTTTCAGATTTGCAACCTGTGGAGCAGGATAAAAAGGAGGAGAGGAAACAGAAAGAATACAATAGAACACTTAATTTTAACTTTTTATTTCTCGTATGAGTGTGTGTAAGTACTGACATTGTACTCAATTTCATAGCATTTTGGGGAATCTGCAATTGTGTGCCTCTTGTGCAAAACCAACAGTTTGTTAGATGATATGTACAATTTGTCTCTTTTTTCTTTCTTGTTGCAGTATTAATGATGTAGCAACTTCCATTCTAAAAGCAAAACTGAGGGCTCATAGAAGAAAGGAATAGTGCATAGATTGTGAGTTAAAGGCTGTTTTGGGAATCTCTAATAATTGTCATTAAAATTTGTGTAAATGTCCCCTCTTTTTCCTAAACAGGTTTCTAAAGTCTGTGCTGAATTTTATTGAACCTTTCTCTTCAATGGTACTTAAGACAGTCATCTGAAACTGAGCGTCTACAGTATTTCAGTCTCGGATTTCTTCACGTAGTCGCCACCAAGGTAAGTGTCCTCAATAATTTGACAGCTATTTTAGCTTCAGTAAATTTAATTTATTTTTAGTGATTGCATGGATGACAAAAGAATTTCATTTGAGCTTAACACTTATTTATTCAACTTACAATTATACCTTAATTTTCTTATGTTGCAGCCCTTGTCCTGTCCCTATCCCTCGTCAGTTAAAAACCTACTGGGAAAAGAAAAAAAGGTGGTGACCGAGGCTGTATGTTTTCAGCTCGTAAGTATAATTTGTCTTTGAACCATCTTCTACGGCTTCGTCTATTAAATTAGGCGTAGTCCTAATTTTACCTGCCTCGAGCTGGCGGCCTTGGGCGGGCGCCTGCGAATGCCAGGGTAGGCCAGCCCGCACGACATGTGTGTGCTGCACATGAGCCCGATTGCCTACCCACTAGGCGCCAAATGTGACTGGCCAACCGCTTTCCTGTCTACCGCTCGCAGAAAACCTGCATTTAATTTGTTCTTGCAAACAAGTGTGATGGATTTGCTTTTAATCTGAATAATTCAAGAGTGTAATTCTCTGTTTATGACAGGGATCAACTTATAGTTCACGGTTCAAGATGTAAGAGGAAACCTGCTGTGCCCTGGATGGATTCATGTGGAAGGTGCTACGTCTGCTGCATGTGATGGGATCATGTGATAGAAGAAACGATTGTTGTAGGCTTTAATTCGCTTTAATAACTTTCGCCACTTTGTCAGATCACAGCTGAATTGTGATGTGTAAAGTATGCAATAAAGATTTTATTCTGCATCAATAATGGTTTGATTTGCATGTGGTGTCCTTCCTTTCTATTTGTCTTTCAGAAAAGTTTGATTTTTCATCAAGTGGATCAAAAATGCATAATTTCCATTCACCTTTTATTTTGGTTTGCTAGGGCAAATTTTAATGCCTTGGGAGAATTACGAAAAGAATCGTAATTATAGGACTTGTTTCGTACTTCAAAATTACGAACAGTTCGTATAATAAAATTACCCAAAGATTTGTCGTAACTTTACGAGAAATTTTTTAACAGTGCAGGCCCAATTTCTGAACGGAATGGAAAACAAATGGCCGCCGCACCTAATTTTTCTCGTCCTGTTATTAGCGACAACGTGGACTAACCGACAGGCACATCCGTTCAACAGTTAAAATAGTTCAAAATCGGGCGTTGCATATTGTTTGTCAATACATAGGGGCTGTCGGGGCACGGCGCAGCGGTGAGGTCCCACACCGCACGGGTCGCTGTCCTCCCCTCCGCATTAACCTCCGGCGCACATGTGGAGGGCCAGAGGGGGGGGGGGGGGGGAGCGAGAGCGGGCGCGTGCATACCTGGGTCGCTGCAACATTTACCCCTGCTTTCGCGCCGCTTCGAAAAATGATCAGCTTGTATTAGCTTGTATTGTATAGTGGTCGGATATATAGTAAGGAAACTGCGGAAAACTGAAGCACTGCCGCGCAGGCTGTCTGGCTACGCCGCGACGCCAGGCAGCTCACAAGGGGATGTCCCGAGGTGTCAGACTCAGAATTCGATGACCGTTTTTTTTGCGGTGTACACTGCCCAGAAGACCCCCAGAAACGAAATTTTAGCTGCCCTTAGGGCCCGCGTTATATGTAACGATATCACGTGGGGGGGGGGGGTCGGAACTATGATAACGTTTGATAACAGGAGGGGGGGGGCGTCCCTCTGATCACGTAATCAAGTTCAGTCCTGCCATCGCATTTTTTAGCCGAATGAAATCTGTCGCAGTGCCGGGGCGAAGCTGCCCCGCTCGGGCGATGAGCATTACTCGACTCTACGTGCTCGTCGGCGCTGCGCTCAGCTGGGCCTAGGCCCGTCTCCTGGAAGCGCTGGCAAGCCGGCGACTGCTGTGTGGGCAAGGTCGAGAACAGCTCAAATCGGTTGAGAGGAAAGAGGACCACTGCTGTTCTCGGCCTCTGCGGGCCGATTTTGAGTTGTCTTCTAACGATCGCCAGAGCCAAACCGTCCGAGGTATCGACTTCAAACTTTGTAAGGGAGTAGATATAGGATCGATCTATATGCCGGTGTGTTCAAAAAAAAAAAATATGGACCGGTCTGACATACCTGACAAGACTGTCCGGGTGAACGCAGAGCGTTCATGGAATGGCTCGTTCTTTGTGTACACGTACAGGGTGTCCCATCCACATGCAGTGCAGTGCGTTGGGCTGCCTATCCCCTGATCTGCAGGCGCACCACCGCCGCCATGCACAGCGTTAATTGCATTCATTGCGAACGCTGCCTGGCCTCTGAGAGGGGGATCAGCTGATGTCTCGGGTCAGGCAGAGACGAAAATCCTCATTCTTTGCGAGTGAACGGGGACGAGTTAGCGAACTGGCCACGCAAAGAGGATCGGATAACGCTTCTCCCGGCCGCTCGCAGTGGCCGGATCTGTTCGGTTTGTCCCGCCCGACTCGACGCGGATAGTCCAAGATCACTTCTGGCAGTTTGCAGCCGGCCGAAACAGCCTGCCGGTGCGCCGGGAAGCGGTGCGCCTGCAGATCAGGGGAGATAGGCCTCCCAACGCACTGCACTGTATGTGGGTGGGACACCCTGTACCTTAAATGAAATTCTATCGGAATTTTTCGGAGTTTTCTAATAGTTGGGCTCGATCTGTCGATTTCTACTTTCATTTTGACAACCACGTAGGAATGTTCCGATGATGCTGTTTTTATCGGCCTGTGATTAGTCAGCGCGTTTTTTGGGGGGAAAAAAACGAAAACTGAATTTACTCTTTTTCTGAAACTGAAGATGGCCACCAGAGCAGGCGGGGAAGAGGCACCGGTCGCAGTCAACAATCGACTGCCGTGGTGCCGCTCGGAGTAATTTGTTCGACAGTAGGGGATGCGCGGTCCGCGACAGCGGCTACATCCCAATGATATGTTAAGAAAATACCGAAAATATATTTTGCCATTACCTTCATGTTTGTAGTGCTTGACATAACGATGTCATTACTATTTGATTTTGGAAAAGTGGAACTTGAATTTTAGCTTGTACAGTGGCGTAACAGGCTTCGGTCATCGCGAATCACTGTTCCGCCACTCCACGCCTGGCGCACGCCTACCTTGGCCTGCCGGAGGCTGTCACCTGACCACTACGACCCTGCGGGGCCAATCAGTCAGTAGGACGCCCTGCGGGCGTCACTCCGCACGGTTGCAACCACGGTCATGTTCTGCCTTCCGAACGTATCTTACATCATCCTTTCGTTGTAAATGCCGCTCAACCAGTCCTAACCTACCCTTACCTGCCTGAGCCTAACCTACCCAAACTTCCACTAACCTAACCGAGCGTAACTCACTCGAGTCACTGATCCGCCCCTCCACGACAGGCGCATGGCGCGTACTGACCTCACCTAACCGGCGGATATAAAATTTTAGACCACTTGTGAAAATTATCCAAGAATCCGCTTGGGCTACGGTGCCCCTGAGGGGAGGTTGACTCTGGTATGATGCAAGAAAGATATAGTCCAAATTGAGGCTTTCTACGTCTACCCGTTCTCGAGAAATCGCGCGGAGAAACAGACAGACAAACAGACAGACAAACAAACAGACAAAACATTTTTGACCTAGTCGGGTAAGGGCTTCGCTTTCGCTCAGCCAAAAAGGTCCGATAGGCTGCATTTTTGGTACACAGACTTGCCTAGTAATGACTTATTTTTAAGAGTTTGGGGCGGCGCACAGTGGGCGATTGGACCTATACTCGTGCGCATAATTCAGAGAATTTGACCACTCCAAATCAGACCTATTGGGCTGAAGTCCATCCCAAAATGTCCAGGGAGAAAAGAACCGAAGAGATTTTCGCTATTTCACGAGCCGTTTTGAAGGAAAGACGCTGGAAACTTAAAAGTTTGTGAAAACGCACAGTTTTTTTTATGTTAAAGCTCGGCCATGCGTCTCCATACGACGAGTTTCTTGGAGGCCAAGGCTCTTCTCCTGCTCTTCCCACGGGGTGCTCGGGAGTTTCGACCATGGAGTTGTGCCGAGGGGTGGCTCATCAACTTAAGACCGCGTGGGCGTTTGCTCGGACGCCCCATCGTGTCCCCCACGATGCCGTTAGTAAGGTGAACTAGTCCTTTCAGGCGAATTCCTTTACTGATGGCGTCCTGGAGGTCACAATAGGGCGTGCAAACATACGTCATCGTGGTTGGAAGTTGACGAGGCACTCCTCCACACGACCCCGTGGTCACAAGTCCCGGACACCACGCAGGAAGAGCAGGAAAAGAGCCATGGTCTCCAAGAAACGTGTCGTTCATTCCGTATCCTGCGCGGGGGCCTCGTGGTACGTCCTTTATTTCACGAACCGTTGGACGCAGAGACGAACGGAGAACGGCGCCGGATTGGCCTGGTCGTGGATAGCATCCCCAAAAGGGTACCTTATGAGGGAGGGATGTACTCATGGGGGATTCTGGGAACATTTCCCGCAAAATCTTTGAGCGAGCACGTCAAGCTTCTACACGTCAGGCGCCTCAGCGTTTCGACGTAGTATCATTGAAGTGCGTCGAAAAAAGGCTAGGCGTGTATAGGGACGCAGGGCCGCGCTCTCCGCTCTGAAAACGGTCGACCGGCATATCAATTACGGAGTCTGGAGAAAAAATCGCTACTTAAGACATTGTTTTTCTGGAAGGGGACATAATAAAGGTCCAAATAAACCACAGTTTAGGACAAAGCCTGGCTTTTCTACTCGAAAACGTAAAACTTAAGTAAAATTCTACAAATTAAAATATACACCACAATACAAAACAGACCGACAAATCGTTTGATCGATGTCAAATTTGGCTCTTTATCATTCGCAGACGTGGGAGAAGCCAGGAAATACTTTGGTTTTTCAGATAGTACTTCAAAGTCGTCGAAGCAGCTTGCCACCAGGAAAAATGCTGTTAGAAAATGCTCTCCTATTGTGAAGAAAAATTGTAGAAGAGCTCCCTAAATGCACATAGGTTAGGGTGTCCCAAGAATCTGGGATTTTGTTCACGGGTGTTTTGTTTGAAGGTTTATGGTGTAAAATGACACTGTGCACAATTTGGGCGCGATTGGACAACGCTAAGTTGAGGCGCATCGGGATTATAAGTTCAGAGGTCTACCCGACCCAGGCCGCCCACCTGACTCAGTGAGCGCCCCTGCGGCGTCCCCACGCGTCTACAAAACAAATTTTTGTTTTTCAGGGCTTCACTAGGGTCCATTCTACCCGGCCTGCCGCCTCCCGCGGTGACCGCGACTCGGACCGCGGCGGGGGGGCCGCAAAAGTGCACAAATCACGTCACGTGACGTCACGCCCGCATATGACGTGGCGGGGCCGAAAATTTTGTGTCCTCATCGAGGAGACTAGGGTAGGTACACATCCATCGGTATGCGGTCAACATCACCCCCCGCGATCCCTATGAAAAGCCGCCCGACATGTCGCGCTCCGTCACTGTAAATCGAAAAGAAACATTCGTTGCCTAATTTGGGCAACGGTAAATGCGATGCTGTAATATAGCGATATTTGAGCCGTCGCCCTAATTGAGCGACGTACGTCGCTGTAAAAGAGCGACATTTTTGTAGCATCGCTCTTTTAGAGCACCATTATTCAGAAACATCGCTCTAAAAGAGTGACGATTTTAAGCGTCGCTCTCTGGAAAGCGACGAAATTGGGGACACAATGTCGCTCTTCCAAGAGCGACAAATGTCGCTCCAGGATTTACAGTGGTCCTAGCGCAGTTCGTACTGCGCGCGCCGCCGCCTCCCGGCTGCCCAGCTTGTCACGGCCCGGGTCACCGGGCGAACGTGCGAACACCGCCCGGCCCGGGAAACCGGCCCGGGCGGTGGGCAGCCGAGAGGCGGCAGCGCGCGCAGTACGAACTGCGCTAGGACGGAGCGCGGGAGAACGGACGTCGTAAACATGCGCGGCGCGGAACGGACCTTGTCCCAAGGACCCATCGAACTTCTATCACGTGCTAACTCGGGCGCGTTTAGTGTTGACTGAAAAGTACGAAGTAAGTAGCCCACAGATACAGGCGTATGTTATGGCTCCTACCTCCGCATACCTACCAGGCAAACAACGGCGAACAACTGACAACTGTGACCAGCTGTCAGCTAGTAGGCAGGCAGGTGCAAAAAAAAAATTACGCCCGTGTGTTTGGTCTACTTGGTGCCAATATATTTCATTCTGCTAAATATCTTTAAAAGTATATCAGACACGCGGAATGGTAACTGAAATGGTGACATTTTTAGCGTACTGACTAGAATTGAAGTTTTGGAATATTTTTAGACACAGTTTTCGGCATAGTTTTTGCGCCGAGCTGATATGGTCGATATAGGACACTCGGGGTCAAATAACGGATACATTTGAGGATTTCGCTAGCGCCTGATCGGTAGGTGGTTCCACGCGCTCCGCTCGCACTGTGCGCCTCGGCTCGGCTCACCGCCTGGCTCGGCTGGCGCGGCGGAATCCTCGGCTTGTAGCCCGGCCAGCACGGACCAGCTGGGCCTGGGTCACCCAATCACCGGAGTCGCCGCTCAGCATGGCTCGGGTGCTCGCTCGGGTGGCTCGACTCCCTTTCCAGATAGCGGCCCTCGTTTCTGACCTAACAAATTTACTACAGTGCAGCTCTATGGCAAGCATCCAGGAGAAATATGTTAAATAAACACCAAATAAATAACATAACGCTACTGCGCAACCAAAACATTCCCTGTCCTCAATTACGACCCCATCCCGAAGCACTCCAAAGGAGTTGCCACCTCACTGTGCGAGGTGCCGAGGTGCCGTTCCTAAGATTCTATCTGCATTCGCAACTTTGCATCGTTGCTGCTCTGGTGTTTGGGTGGAAAAATTCTGGGGAGCTGGTTTCCTTCACTGCGAAGCGCGGACTACGCACAGAAACCGTTGCTGGAATTTTTTCCACCTTGGAAGAGCTGTTAAGATGGTCGGAACATCGGAAATCCGCATAAAATCGCAAAATTCTATCTGCTTTCGCAACTTTGCATCGCTGCTGCTCTGGTGTTTGGGTGAAAAAAATTCCAGGGAGCTGCCGAAAGTCTTATTTGAATCAATTCTGGGTTGGTAGGAGGTCGCGCGATGGTTAGTGGCTGGTGGGTGGGTGTACACTTCGATAGGTGGCCAACTTTACTCACGTACATTTTCCGCGTTGTTTTCCCCTTTCGGTAAATGGTCCATGTGGTTCTCCACTGTGGTAACTATTTACTAGTGTTCGTTAAAAACGTGTTTTTTTTTTAAATCGGCGGTAAAAAAAGGTAAAAAACGGTAAAAAACAACAAAGTCTTATTTTTTTTCTAATTTTTACTATAAACCCCCTATACTTTATTTTGAAGACCGAAAACGATAAACTTGCATGACGTTCTTACATTCTCCTTGATACGTAATTATTATAACGTCCGTTACGAATACACAGAAGTCACAATTACGCAATGTGTAATAAAATCCAAGAAACAAGTTCAAATGTGCGCGCGCTAGCACCGCTCTCTTCATACCACAAGCAAGCTGAAAGCTGTTCTTTTGTTCGTTGAGTGTCTTAATCTGTCTGAATTTTATCCAATAAATCTGGATGACTAACCCTTGTTTTCTTAATCCTTTTGTCGCACATCCTTATCTCAAGAGACAAATTTAAAAAGAAACAAACTGAAAGTGACAATTATATCAAATGTAAGAACGTTGCAAGAGAACGCCAATACTCTGAAACTCACATGGGTAAAACCGGTAAAAAAAACGTTAGAAAAGTTTAAAAACCGGTAAAAAACGTGTTTTTACCGTGTTTTTTACCGTGTTTTTTACCGGATGAGAACACTACTATTTACCACCAACGGTGTGATATATTGGGTATGAGTGTCTTTAGAACTGCAACTGTCGGTTTGTGCCCTCTGCCCTAGCCTGTTGGTTAGTTCGCCAATGCTCCTTAGGAGCTCCGTGATACGGCACTAAGTATGTTACGCTTGGGTCTAACGTGGGGTCAGGTTCCGAAATGGGAACTCGACCCTCTTGTCTCTTTACAGGAAAGTGGGTGATCACTAAGTTGTGTTTGTTTGAATCAAACGTCC
>CM049593.1:722126-845682 GCA_026979955.1 Megalurothrips usitatus
GCGTGCAGTTGCCTATGTACCAGGCGCTCGTCAGGGTTAGAATCGGAGGCAAAACTGGTAAGGTTTAAGAGAGGAGGGGAAGAGCACTGAAAAGTTATAAAAACACGGTCCAATTACTCACTTTGTATATATGTGCCCCTCCCCCTCCCCGAATCGATATTTAACATTTCAGAGACAATACTGGCAGGCCACCTCCGAGAATCGAATGAAAATTCGCATACTGTCCTTAGCGGTGCGTTACGTATTTTAGGAACGCTCCCTCCCTTTCACACACTTATGTTTCGTGCGCGGGGGATGAAGGGAGCTTCAGCGAAACGATTTGGTCTGCGTGTTACGTAAAATCTGAACATGTGTTACTTTCGGAGGGGGGGGGGGGGGGTCCCAATGCCTGCGTGGTGCTGCACGTACAAATAGGTAGGGTAAGTTGAAACTCCCCCTCCCCCCCCCCCCCCCCCCCCTTTTAGGCCCCATCACTTGGCCTTCACCTTTGCCTGGATTATTCTCCACCCTGCCCATAAACATGATATTGAAAACTGTCACACTTCTGTTTCATAAAAACCGGGTGGGCATGCAAAGCTTCATGGCCATACCAGTGTCAAAGTGTTCACATTAAGATTTACAATAGGATTAATCGCGAGAAAAAAGGGTAATTCGTAAATAAAAAGAAAAATATTTTTTGCTGAGTACAGGCATTTAGGTTCATTTATTGGAATTTTTACTTGTTGTAAACATAAGCAGAGGAAACATAAGTCATGAATAAGCATCACCTACACATTTTGCATTGAATTCTTCACAACCAAATAAAGTCAGGTACAGCCAATGTAAGCATATGCATTCTCTATCCCTTGATCGGTAGTGATGCTTCAGTAGCAAGAAGGCAAAGTGGACTGTCACATTTAGACATTTGATCAAGTCCAGAGCATCTCATTAACAGGTAAAAAAGTAATACAAATTTGTTAAGCTAAGATAATCCTGAAAGGTCTCCCAATTATTTGAGGGAACGGTTTACGACGTGGGACCTCAATGCACAGAAAATTATTAGGCAGAACTGTTGTTTAACAGAATCCTCGCAACGAAGAATCGTTATGTGCCGGATAAGTCGAGAAAATCGTTCACTACACCGAAACTCAGAAGAAAGAATGATCACTACTACGAAACTTATTCCTCAGAACAGTCATATCTCAGAAAGTTATTTGACAGAATCGTCACAGCCCAGAAAGTCGTAAGCGGGAACCGTTGCCACTAAGAAAAATACGACACAGAATGGGCGTTAAAAAGAAATTTATTGGAAGGAACTGACGTGGGTCAGAAAATCACTACTCAAAATTATCATAACAAAAACTGATCACTGATTTGAACTTGCATCGCTCAGAAAAATCATTACACGGGAAAATCATTTGCCAGAACCCTCGTATCATCAAACGTTCGATACTCCGAAAATCATTTGTCATAAACCTCGTGCGCGAGAAAATTATTGCACAGGATCCTCGCCAAGCAGAAAAATATATAAAATATTATTCGTTTGGCGGAACCCTTATATCTCAGAGCGGTCGTCACACCGAAACTCGTCTGACAGAATCCTCGTGTGCCAGAAAATTATTGCACAGACTCCTCGCAGCTCAGAAAAATATGTAAAATAATATTCGCTTGGCGTAATCCTTATGTCTCAGAACGGTCGTTACACAGAAAATCGTTTGACAGAATCCTCGTGTGCCAGAAAATTGTTGTACAGAATCCTTGCCTCGCAGAAAAATATATAAAATATTATTTGTTTGGAGGAATCCTTATATCTCAGAGCGGTCGTTACACCGAAAATTGTTTGACAGAATCCTCGTGTGCGAGAATATTATTGCATAGAATGCTCGCTACTCAGAAAAATATGTAAAAAATTGTACGTTGAGCGGAACCCTTATATTTAGGAACGGTCGTTACACAGAAAGGTCACTACCAAAAAAATATATTAGCCAGTATATTCATATCTCAGATTCCTTATTACACAGAACGGTCGTTACAAAGAACATTTAATTGCAAGAATGTTCATATCCTAAAACACATATTTCACGGAAAATTATAATACAGAAAATTTATTTCGCAGATTACTAATGACTCGGAACCCTTATATCTCTGAACGGTCGTTACACAGAACGGCCATTACAAAATTAATATATATAATGTATATACATTTATTTGCCAGTATATTCATATCTCAGACTCCTTATTACACAGAACTGTCCTAATAAAGAACATTTAAATGCTCGAACGTTCGTATCCTAAAACAATTATTTCACGGAGAGATGCGGTTGCCGCAAACCGCTGGACAGGGCATAGCATGGTGATTGTGATTAAGCGGTACAGCCACATGTGTCGAGACCCGGTACCCCGCCCTCGAGAGCCTACATGTATCCTCTAAACGACATGAACCAGCGTCATGCGGTTTTCGCCATTGTCCTTTGCGGGGGCGTCAAAGGAAAACAGAGGTAGCACGACAACCGCTCTCGATACCCCGCACCCCGTCCTCGAGTGCCAACTTGTATCGGATGAACGGAGAGGCCCAGCGACATACGGTTTTCGACATTGCCTTTTGCGGGCCACGGCAAACGGTAACAAGGAAACCACACCCACCGCTCTCGAGACACCGCTCTCCGTCCTCGAGAGCCAACTGCTTTGTGCTGAATGGTTAGGCGCACTGACATGCGGTTTTCGACATTGTCTCTAGCGGCCGGCGCCAAAGGGGAACATGGGTACTACGACCACCGGTGTCGAGACTTCGCACCCCGTCCTCGAGAGACAACTTGTATGTCCTGAACGGAGAGGTTCAGCTACATGCGGTTTTCGACATTATTGTTTTGTGGCGGGCCACGGCAAAGAGAATCAAGGGTACTGGCTACTGATCTCGGGACACGGCACCCCATTCTCGAGAGCCTTTTGGTATCTGCTAAACGTCATGTCTCAGTGACATGCGATTTTCGCTATTGCCCCTCGCGGATGGCGGCAATGTTAAACAAGGGTACCACGAGTGCCGGTCGAGACCCTGAACCCGGCTCTCCAGATCCAACATGTATCCGCTGAACGGAGCAGCGAAATGCGTTTTTCGCCATTGCCCCTTACGGGGGCGGCTAAGGAATACAATGCAATGTCCCGCCACGACTTCTGCTCTCGAGTCTCAGCACTCCGCTCTCGAGAGCCAACTCATGTCTTCTTAACGGAGAGACCCACCGACATGCGGTTTTCGACTTTGCTTCCCGGCCGTCAAAATACTGACACCAGCTAACGCCGCATGTAACGTTTTAACCCCGCGTGCTGACATGGCTGTCCCATTATTATTACCTTCGTTCTTGACCCGATGCTAACCCCGCGGCCTGCGGGATATTGTTAACACGCCGTGCTAGCGCGGTGCGTGAGAAGTCAGGGCAAGCGCTGTTCCCACCTGTTGTCAATCTGGTGCGAGATAAGTCAGGATAACCGCCGGTCTCACACCGAGTGTCAATCTGGTGTTAGCCCTCAGCTGTAGCATCAGATGTCCTACGTGACAAGGCTACCTCACTCATCCTGAAGTCTTAGTGGGATGCAAAAATTTCTTCAATGAATTGCGCGTTAAATACGCCGTTCAACGGTACGGAACCTCATACCAATCCTTTATATAATCCTTACACACAAAATTAAGCAGACGGACGCTTTGCACACCTTATTAGGCCTGTTGCTATTCCCCAAGCCGGTTCTTGGGGAATTTAAGTGCAAATATGGTGCTTCATAACGCTCTCGAACACATAGCCAACGCGAATTACTCAAAAACAAAGGAGGGAATCCTTATTTCACGGAGCCCCACGCCGGCTATTTTGTCGCAGGTAAAGAGATAACACTTGTGCAGCTAAGAAACAAACAACGTATCCCTATTTCTATCGCTTGTGAGGGTAGCCTGTCATTGAAATCCGTCTTTCAAATGTTGCTCGTCATGTAAGAGATATTTTAGCACCATAAATTCGTGTCCCGGTCTCTTGGCAGCTAAGACAATAGACATGCAAAACTGTGACCTTAGCCACTTGCTCGGTGTGATTTTATTGGCTGCACATAGGGGCCATCCACATATTACGTCATCACGAGGTAGCAGGGGGGAGTCGACGGCCGTGATGACGGTAGATGACGTAGGGGAGGAAAGGGAGCGTTCAATGTTGACGTCATCAAAAACCAGCTAACTGGTAGCAACTACGGTTCGCGCGTCTTTCCGCGGTCCGCGCTCTCAGATCGAAGCAGAAGCATAGTATTATCACGCGTTTATGACAAATTTTGATCTCATTTAACCAGATTGAGCCGTTCACAAACGACGTCACGCTTTTTGGGCCACTTTTTTTTAACCCCCTCCCTTGTCACGGGGCTCTTGACGTTGCATTTCAATTTTTTCAGAATGCTTCTATTTCATGACACTGTAAGTGGAAGAGGAACATTTGATGCCCAACACTGAGAAAAATGAATGCTTGACGCAACTCGAAAATGCTTTGAGTCAAGAATATTTTATGCTTAGATTAGAACCTAGAATAATTATTCTTGTCCAAAGAATAATTTATGCTTGGGTCAAGAATCTTATATATACTTGTTTCAAAGCATTGATATTCTCCAACCAAAGCATGCAAATGCTTTGAGACAATCACACTTTTATGCTCTTATTGAGCAAATTATTAAAATCTGACGATCCTTATATTCTTGAACCAAGAATATTGTTTGCATTGAATTCAGCTTTCTTTTAGTGCAGGTCTCTGTAAGACCTTTATATTTATTGCAATAACAGCATGGGGAGGCATGAAAAAAAACAAACAGTATAGCCAGAATTTGATTTAATTACAATTTTTGTTTGAAGGTGACGTACAATTTCCCATCCGGACCATATCTGTCACATGTGGGCAGGTGGGACACCAGTGACCCTTGATCTGTGAGGGACCACTCGTCTACCTCAAGGACTCGAAACGCTAAAAATTTGGAGCAATAATAGTCGGTGTAAAAATGCTTCACAATAAAATAAACATCTCTCTTTTCCTCATCATAGATTATGTTCTGAATTTTACCAAAAACAGGATATTCTTCCCCTATTTCTAAAAGCAAAACCATTTTTAATTTGTACATTGTGCCACTTACCTCTACCCATTTTAGACAATCTACCCTATTTTGAAATTTTTCAGGTAAAAGGTGGCTGAAATGTTCAACATTTCCAAGAGCATTTGTTGACAAAGTTTGAGTACTTGAATATGTAAGCCTTCTTTCAAAACCTCTTTGGCTGAGAAGGCGCTGACAGAACTTTAACTGATTTTTGACTGCTAGAGTAAGGGGAAGATTCACATAGTTACAATTAACTTTTGCCTGTCTCTGGAAGGGCCTATGTTTAGCTTCATAGCGCCAGCAAGACAAGAGGATTAGAGGACCTACTTTTGGGATTAATTCAACATAATGAAGCATGTTGTGGTGCTTAGGTTTTAAAGTTTGCCAAGGGAAAAGTTCTAGGTACAACCTGTGATGCTCTGTTATCAGAGCATCCATTATAGGAAGATGCTCAATTACTATTTTGGTACAGCTTAACATGCTAGTGAGCTCATGAATAATTTGGTAAAACCTCCATAACTTAGAATCCTCAGGTTCAATTAAATGACCAACTATCATACCAAAATATCGAACAAAGCAGAGGGATTCTGCAGCAGTGAATTTCAGCTTGCATTTTTGTAAATGATCTTGAGTTATTAGGCCTGGCTTATTGCCTTCACAGGAACCGTAATCGAAACCTTGAACAAGATTGTTCAAGATTTCTATAGTGAATCGACCTTTTGAAATTAATGCTTGAATTATAAGACTGAAATCATAATCCCACGCTCCTTCTTCTAAGTCATGCATCAAATCGTAGCAACAATTTTCAATGCAATGATAGCCTATGAATCTGTTCCAAATACATACACTTTTGATGCCTGTCGAAGGTAGGTCATTTTTAGCAACATCCTCATCATAGCTATCACAAGTTCTGAGCAAATGGGGTAAGACCACAGTCTGGGTTTCAGTCACTGTTCGGTGTGCTTTGCACCTGATGCAAAAATAATTCGCCCTGGAACTGGAGGAAAAACTGAGAACTTGGTGCACACCAAGATTGTCTCCCAATATAAGACACATAACAAAGTACACTTGAACCTCTTCACCGGCATCAGTAACTACAGTAATACCCTCATTTTCAAGAACTTCAATGTCGTTCAAAACCATTCGGAAAATTTCATCATTACCAAAGTAACTGTCTGATCCATAAATTAGACAAGCTAAAAAAATGTTTTCAATACAACTTCGGAATTCAGGAGGGATACATGGTATACTGTAATACATGGCACCCATTTTGTGCGTCCCTGAATGCTGTCCATTTGAATCACCAGGCTCGTACTCATCATAGTACAAATTAAAAGGAACTACTATTTTGTTTCCAAACTTAGGCTTAATTTTTTCATTCCACAATGACCCTTGAACAAAGTTCTCAAGCACTGAACCTGTTTGGGACTCAAGCTTCTTCATGTATGACAATATGCCATTTAGCACATTTGGCAATTCTAAAAATCCTTTCAAAGTTTTCGTCATGGATATATATTGACCACAGAGACTTACTGGTTGAATTTGAGTCTGTCCTGAGCGACGCACTGGCAACATAGCATTTCCTAACACGAATGGTATAGGCTCAATGTAAGCCCCAGACTCTTTGAATTCCTTAATGCGTTTGTGCTCTGTCTCTAAGCCTGAAAACATATTCAGAAAGGATCCAAATAATTGCTTCAAATCATCATCAGCTTCTTCAGTTCTAAAAGCTAAAGATTTAGATTTCAATATTTCAAAATGAGTGCCATTCAGAAGTTCCATGACATACTCAACAATAAGTTGGACATGGCATCTTGACAAGGTGTCTATGCTGTAAAGTTTTCCAAGAAATCCAAGCACCGCATTAGTGAGAGATGTTTCATAGTCTTTAAGATTACAATCTACAGCGAGACCTTGTGAAACATTTGAAGTTTCAGGAACAGGCTCTGGCAGACGAACTTCAGAGGGATTAGTGTCAACAACTTCAGTGAGTACATTACATTCATTGCTAACAGCTGGTGCATGATCTTTTTCATGGCTCTTAACATGCCTGGAATAACTGTTCATGCGATCAAAAGATCTGTTGCATTTTGGTTGACCACACCTCAATGAGTTAGCTTTAACTTTATCAGAATGAAAAATAGCTACATGAGAAATCAACTTGGTACTGGTGTCATAGACAGACTCACAACTAAAGCAAAAAAACATTTTTCTTAATTGACTGAAATCAGTATGAACGTTGTCAACTTACAATAGTACCAAAATCGTCAGAACACAGAAACCTGTAAGAAAAGTATAAAATTGTGGTAAAATTCTTGTAGCATACCATTAATGTCAGTCAGAAATAAACAAATAGATACAATAAATAACCAAATTCGTATTGGTTTAAGAAATAAACAAACTGGTACTGTATAAGAAATATAAAGAAGACGGGAAAGACTTTACATAAAAATACTGTTGATATAATGGGACAAAATAAAGAACTAAACCAGTCCTAAAGCCACTTTGAAAATCTAGGCTGTGACTGCCGCACTGTCATAAATTCTACCCTATAATGTTTTAAGGAACTAGTTAAAATCAAAGATTATAAACTTTTAGTATTGAGATTCTTAGTAGAAATCTCAGTCATAACTTAAATCTGAAACAGTTAAGGTTTTGTGGTAACTTCCTCTATATTCTTCAACTCATAAGCTATATTTGGCGTTGTGATGAACACATTAGAAACTAGTCACTAACTGTACCAGTTCTTGACTAGCTCGAAGACTTAACTTTTCTCAATGTACTATGAACAGAGGCCTATGACTAGACTATGAATCTAAAATCACAGAGAGAGGATGTTTTCTCTTTTACTTTTCTACCACTAATCTATTAAAATCACAGTGCAGCAAACACTTAACAGAAGAAAATAATATGAACTAATCAGTCTTGATTACGAAGTCGAACTAGATCACAGTTCCCTGCAGAGAGATTTAAGCTTCAGAATGAAAGTCTTCACGTTGTTGATACTTGCATCCGAAGGTGTCACAATTTCATAGATGAAATGCTGAATCAGCAACCAGATGTGTGAACACTGAACGGGGTAATCCATGTCCAGGGCAAAAAATACCTTGAAGCACACATCTAAAGCCTGGACAACACTCTTGCAAAAATAACTGAAGTTGTCAATGACAACATAAAAGCTTGATGGAGCATGGGCCTGCTCCATGCTTGCAACATACAAAATGTATGGTTGTACATTAGCATTGCCACCAAATTCGGCATAAACCTGTTCTCTCCTCTGGGTAATGAAATTTTCCACCTGATTGTCTTTCTGTAAAGATATAATTTGAGTTAACATTTGGTAGCGTGGCCTGCCTAGGCTAATTCCCATTACGCAGTACCAATTACACTCTGAGAGGCATGTCCCTTCGAGAAATTTAAATGGTAGGTGCACAGGCACATCCTACTACTCGTATGACTGCCCAGGAACCCATTTGGGGAAAACATGTGTGCCAGCTTTTGAAATAAACTTAAAAGAAAGAAAGTGTTTTAAGTTTGCTTAACATGAATTTTTTACATGAAGATGTTTGAAAAGAAAGTTATGAAAGAAGCATTTAAAATTAACTTGGGGACAAAATTCAGTTTCTTACTTTTGTTTACTATTTAATGAGAAAAAAAAAACACCCCAAAATCAACTCTTTGAGGTATCCAACGACCATATGGGCACAGAGCACATACTCCCCATAAGGTACAATATTCTCTGAGTGTACTTCACACACAGCTTATTTGAAGATTAGATTAGAAAGAAGTGCACTTACGTTGACTCTGCTGACCAGGGATTCTCGACTATCTTTGATAGTGGGTTTGAACTTTTTTTTCCAAACTCAACAAGCCTTGTGGGTGGAACAAGGGATGATAGCAGCTCAATGATATAGATATTAATCCACTCTTAAAAGAAAAAGAAAAAAATAGAGTTAGAAGAACGCTGAAAAAGTTAAAGCACAAAAAAGCCAGTAAATATAGGCTACAGTACCATCATCCTTACAACTCAGCAGGCGCTGCAGCAAAGTTTTCCCCTCTGGGTCTTTCACCAAACTAGATTGATTTTGAAGCACAGAAAGCAGCGCATTCCTGACATTAGGCCACTTGGTTACCATGGCATTAGCTTTATCAGAACCATGCTGTTCAGTGAAGTCAATCTCCACCTGGAATGAAACAAAACAATTAATTGTAAATCTTAGAATGATTAAGAATTAAATTAAATACACTACTGAACAAAAATATTAACAAACCAGTAAATATCCTTTTCTCTCTCTAAGAACTTTATAAGTGTCAATATAATTCTGTGCTTTATCTGACTCATCATTGCTTGTACCTTTCTTCCCTTTTCTGCTCGTAGAGCTAGAGTTTGTCCTGGACTTAAGCAGGCATGAATATCTGTACTTAGAGGTCAATTGCCATTTTTCTTCCACAGTTTCCCAGGGTTGCCTCATGAGTTTCAACCATTTAAGGGCCTCAGATATCTCAGTGGTTAATTCAACATCTAGGAAGAAAAAAAAAATTAAATATAAAAAATTTAAGTTTGGCTGTGCAGAAGGTCAGAACTTACTGCTGGCTGCACTTCCACTTTCTTGGAGTTCAGAATTTTGAGATTTGTGTTGACCCTTTACTCTCTCCAGTAATCCTTTCCGACGCATCCATTCCTTGACATTTCGAGCACGGTCAAACAGTTTACCCCTAGCAAGAGTTTGGGTTTCATTTTCCTCCTTTGGTGCATAATAGTAGACATTCTGCAACACAAAAAAAAATTATGAAAGTAAATTGTTCATTTGAATGCTAACAGATGCTTAGAAGGTAAAGATAATAGCTTACCACCTCCTCAGGAAATAAAGTTAAGATCTTCTGTCGCAAAAGTAGAAAGTCGTCCTTAGAAGGCCTGCAAAAGACAAATGCTCAAAATAAAACGAATAAAATACATAGTGTTGAGACAGGATAACAGAGTACTAACTTTGTGTTTCTTACAAGTAGCCATTTAATAATTATGTCTGTGAGTGAATCTCGGTCATCATCTTCCAGAATGTGGTTTGTACAATATGTATGGAGGATAGCTTTCCCATCAAGGCTTTCATTCAGTAGTGCCTTCAAATCCTGTAAAAGAAAGTATAAATAAATACACAAATTAAATTTAATGAAAGCACTATCTAGAAAGAAACTTCATTAAAGGTCCCCAAGCAAGAATGTAGTAAACATGGGAGCAAGTTACAGAAATCTGCTCCTTCAGTCTCATTCAAGATAAGAGTTGCACCAATGCAGCTTTTATTTGTAAAAAAAAGACTGAAAATATGAGAAAAGGACACCAAGGAGTATAATGGACACAGATCAAAAACTGAGGTGAGACATTTTAAAAAGGATATCACAACCTCACTAAAAAAAAAAAAAAATTAAGGATCTAACCCACAATGTTGTAAGAGGAGGGTGTTCCACACAGTCCAAACTTAAAAAATTGGCTTAAAGAACAAATGCCCATCTTGCATCTAACATAGAATTTTTACGCAGGGGAAAATTTTGGCATGGAAGTTCAATAACCTCTCTAGGTACGGAACAACTAATCAACCATGATATAACTTACCAAATTATTCATTTGTTCTTTAAATGATAGTGAGGCTACTCTTTTCTCAACTAAATGATTTGGATTCACAAGCCTTCCATTGGTGTTCTTTGGCTTATCATTAGCTAAATTTGCAACGGCATCTTCGGATGTGACATGAATGGGCTCAGGTTCAGATGAATACTGTAGGGCTGATGCTCCAACAGATTCATTTTGCTTTGATGTTCCACAACTAATACGGACCTTCTTCTTTCTGAATGTTCGAAAGGCCAAAGGACTATCAGAGGAGGAAGAGTCCTGTGAAGAGGGGAAAAAATTGCATTAAATTATACCAAAAATAATAGAGAAAAAGACACCAATATATAAACATGAAACTTGTGAAAAGAATAGTAACAAAGATGTGTGGAAATAATTAGTTTCATGAGAAACAAACCCGCATGACAAAAGTTTTCTTTATGCCTTAAGTTGTTGGTTCATAAAAAAATATTTTCTCACATTCCCACTGCCCCGAGCAAACAACTTGACATTTAAGAGTACTTTTTCATTGCACAGACACACTCAAATCTTAGCATTTAAAAACAAAGAATGGAATACAAAATGATTAATTCTTACATCTTCTGATGGTACATAAATAGATCCGTCTGCAGAATCCATACTTCTACGCCTCTTGGTTTTTGGACTTGATATGGTTTGGTTTTGATGGGAGTTTGAACTCGATGCAGTTGGGGTGGAGTTGGCATCAGTTTCTCCATTTTCCACGACAGTCTGCAGCAAAAAGTAAACACATAAAGATATGCACTACATAGACAAAGATATTGTCACACACAGGAGCATTACTGTCAGTTCCATTTGCTTCAGTTCCGCAATTTTGTTAAGCAATTTCAACCTCTTCCCATAGGTGGCTTTGGGTAACACTTTCTCGAGTAGATTTAGATCTAGAGACAGGATTAGCTCCAAGTCTATTTCATTGGCTGTGAACAAACAAATTATTGTGTAGTCAAACCTAACCTAAACTTTGACCGAAGTGACCTAAAGTGCAAAGATATTTCCAGAAACAAAAATAACGATACGAAATTTAGTAAACGAGATACAGAAGAAACTGTTTTAGGATCTCTAACAAGTTACAATGGTATTAGCTTTGCGAGGTTATGTCCGCGTATTCGCCCAAGTCGAAATAAACAAGGTAATAGGATTAGGTAGCAGTACCACTCGATTGTACAAGAGCACAATGCAAGTTCAGATAGGAAACGTCGTTATTTGCGACACAGATGGACAGAATTGGCAAGTTTGATTACTTTCATCGCTACAATGTTGAAGCCTGGGACGGTCGAAAATTTCGAATTCATTCATTTCATAACAGAAGTCCGAAGACAAATAACTTGGAACATACCTTTCAGGTCCTGGTACAATTCTGGCATTTGCCATGACATCAACAGGCTTTCTATTATGTCGCTGTTACTCGCCGAAAGCACGACACTTGCCTCTTCCTCTTGATGTGAGGACGCCATCGTGACAACGAAAGACGAGTGATGACGCGCACTTCGGTGCCCTCTCGCTTCAAACATACGGCATTCTTCGCAGAAGAGAACTTATTCTTGGCGCGAGAATTTAAACTACTCAGAACGAGAATGGATTCTTGCGTGAAGAAATGTCGGTTTTGATACAAGAACACGCATCCAAGGATAAATTATTCTTGACCCAAACTGACATTTTCTCTCCGCAAGCTCGAATTTATTCTAAAAGTCAGAATTTAGATTCTTTGTTCAAGAAAACAGGGTCAAGAATAAAATTATGCATACAGCAAGAATCTCTTTTTGTCAGTGAATTTTGGCGTCGCTTAATGCGATGCTCCAATGGAGCAATAGAATGACGTCGCCCCAATAGAGCGACGTATGTCATGTTTGATTACCCCTTTCTCAACGTCGTTCTTTTAACATTCAGACGACAAAATTTATTTTCGTACCAATAGCCGAATATGAAATAAAACCGAATAAAAATAGAGGTATCTAGGAAAATATGCAGTTTTTCACCGATTTCGCAAATATGACGTCATCAGTGGGGATTGAGGGGGGGAGTCTAGGCTCTCATGACGGTTGATGACGCAAGGGCCTGCCCCCTTCGAATATAGCCAAAATCGTGATGACGAAATATTATGTGGACGGCCCCATATCCCATACCTTAAGGAAGGCTGGGACACAACCGCTGACATAGGCTTCCCCTACGTCGAGCGGCTAGCGGTCCTTGGGGTGGTGTTCACCAAGGACATCCTCAGGACCACTACGGGACCTGGCCGTTGGTGGTCAAGGTCCGAAGCGTCCTTACAAAGAACGCGGCACGGGGCTTTACTGTGTTTCACCGAATGTAGTTCGTGCACATGTTCGCCCTCGCTAAGCTGTGGCATGTGTCACAGCTCCTGCCGCTGCCCGGAGCCGCCTTCGACAAGATCCTGGGGGGAATGGGGATGTTCTTATGTCGAGGCGACAACTTCCGGACGCAGATCGAGGTGTCGTGCTCGCTCACCCAGAGCGAACGGCGACCTCGGACTCCTCGCGTGGCCAAGAAGTGCACCGCTCGTTGTGCAGGACGATTTGCAAGGAATCTTGACCGGCGACTCCGAGAGCCTCTGGGCGCAGTGGCTGCTGACCATGCTCGTGGCCTTTCCGCTGGGCAGGCCGCCGAGCAAGCTGTGCCCGGGCACGGCGCACTTCAAGGTGTCGCACGAGACCAGGACGACGGCCGCCGTACAGAAAAAAAGGCCATAAACATTTAGTGTATAAACATACCTGTACGATGCCTTGTGCAGTGCCGCAAACCGCATTTCTCTATGTCACTTAGTTCTCGAGTTTCAGCGGTCGTTTCATGTGGCCCTCGAGGACGGCGTCCCTGGTCTCGAGACCGGTGGCTATACTCGTGCACCCCCCCCCCCCCTCTATGCTTTCCGCAGTGCCGCAAAACGCACATCTTGTTTCCCGAGTTACAGTGGTTTTTCCACGAGGCTCTCGAGGACGGAGTGCAAGGTCTCGAGAGCGGTAGGCGTGGTGTGGTGGCCTTGTTTCCCTTTGCCGCGGCGCTCAAAGGCCAATGCCGAAAACCGCAGGTCGGTAGGCCGTACCGTTCATAGGATGGAAAGTGGCTCTCGAAGACGGGGTGTGTGGTCTCGAGCCCGGTGTCATTGTCAATCGATCGCAGTACCCCACCGCTACGATGGCCAGCGCCGCAAACCGCAACACTCCAAGTGGCTTCGTTCTCCAGATTTTCCCAAAAATTTGCTCCCTATGGCCGCCATTTTGGAAAATTTTAATAGGGGCCACCGGTTGGCTGTGAGAGGGGAAAGTAGAGAGCTGCCCCTCCGCAGTCCATCTTTTAAATTAATTTTTTTTAAATTTATAACTATTGTAAAAATTATCTGAGAAACTACGTAAGATACCGTACCCCAAATGTGAGGTTGACTCCGGTATGCTAGTAGTAAGATCTGGTCTCAATTTCAGACTTCTACGACTTACGGTTTTCGAGAAATCGGGGGGACAGACACAAAGACAGAGACAAAGAAACTTTTGACGCAGTCGGTCCAGGGCTTCGCTATCGCTCAGCCAAAAATATTCGTACGGCGGAACCCTTGTATCTCAGAACGGTTGTTACACAGAAAATTATTTGACAGAATCCTCGCGTGCCAGAAAATTATTGCACAGAATTCTCGCATCTCCAGAAAAATATTGCACAGAATATTTATTTCGCGGAAACGTCGTGTCACAGAACGGTCAATACAATGAAAATCGTATGAGAAAATCCTCGTTTACCTGAACAATGGTTGCACCGAATCCTTGGTACCCAGAAAATTATTTAACAGAATATTCGTTTGGCGGAACCTTTATAAGCCAGAACGGTTGTTACACAAAAAGTTGCTTGACAAAATATTAGCCTGCCAGAAAATTATTGCACAGAATCCTGGCAACTCAGAAAATTATTTATAAAAAACATTCGTTTGGGGGAATCACTGTATCTCAGAACAGTTGTGTCATTGAACGGTCATCACACAGAAAACTTATTTAGCGTACCCCTTACATCTCAGAACGGTTGTTACACAGAACATTGGTTGCTGCATTCCTCGCTACTCAGAAAATCATTTCACAGAACAGTTGCAAGTCAGAAAATCATTTGACAGAACCGTCGCTGGACAGAAAATCATTTGGAAGAATCGTTATAACACAGAAAATTATTTGACAGAACAGTCGGCACGTCAAATTTCATAACAAAGATCTGTCATAACAGAGAAAATCATTTCACAGAACGGTCGTAGCGCAGACAATTCTGAGATATGACGGTTCTGTCTTATAAATTTTTGAGTACTGACAGCACTTCGTTTACGATACTAAAGTCGAGGATGGATGAGCTAAATTTAAAGTTGTTGCATGAGACTAAAGTTTTCAAAATTAGATCAATAATATATATTCTATAAACTGAATAAATACAGGACAAAGAACAGAACTGTTGCAAGTAAATGTGAGTTGGATCAAAAGAAACTATCAATTTAAACTTTAAAACAGGAATAGACTAAGCGCTTTGGCGGGGATGCAATGCTAACAATAATGGATAAGAACGATCTATGATTTACACAAGTGTCTTCCGTAGACGGCACTATATATGAAGATTAATACATTATGTTGGTTGCCTACTGATGATGGCTCTGGTTGGAATGTCTGGAAAGAGCAAAAAAAATGTTAATGATACATATAATATGTTCGGATGATAAATCAGTCCCAATACACATTTGCATTTTTACATGATGTTTAATAGCAACTCACATTTACAACTACAGATGCTCGATAATAAAAATTTCAGATTCAAACATGAAAGGGCATATGGCATGTCTATGCTAAAGAATCAACATTTGATGTGTCCTGAAACATAAAGAAATAAAAATTAGTTGGGCTACCAAAGCATGTTGATGTCAAACTTAAATCATACTAATGAGAGATTGCTGTACATCTGTCACATACAATGGTAGCACCCATAGCCTAGTTTTGGGGACACAGCCCGCACTGCGCGCCCAGTTTGCAAACCAAGCATTCTGACCGTCGCGCCCAAGTAGCACAGCGAGCCCTCGGGCGGCCCACGGCGTGAAGCGACGGGCAGATGCGACTGGACAGCGATCAAGAACGGACACTCCGGTGGGTGAGTGCAGGGCGGACACACTTCTACCAACTTAGCCGTGCCTTTCCTAGTCTCAATGTAATATTCTACCTGAACCACCCCGTGATTATCCCATGTCATTCCCCTTTTTCGTAACAACAAACGTTCCACCCGAAACAAAAGAATGCTTTCAGATAAATGAACTACAGACCTAGTACACTCTAATATCAGTCCAGCATAAATTTACTCTCAGGTAAACCAATGTGCGTTGAAAGCTTGTCCTCGTCATCTGAAATAAGAACACAATTTTGAATTAAAATAATTAGTTCTGCTAAAAGAATAGATAAACAAAATATTAACAGATGCTTACGTCAAGAAAAGTGAGATGGCCCCACGACTTGAGAACCGAACCACTGTCGTAGCCAAATACTCTCGCCAAACATTTGCAGCATCACAGCGTGAATGAAGCACTGCAACAAATAAATAATATTATTTCAGGATACACTTTTTTACTTTCACCTGTAACGGTACTTCAAACACTCAGTCGGTTGGCTGCAATAAGAGCAGTCACCTGAGGGCTGATAGTAGAGTAAGCATTGCTTTCCTATAGGTTATGGCATGTAGCACAACAGAAATGGTGCGATTAAGAATGAATATAAAGGTTATGAAATAGGCCAAATCGTGAATACTGATACCGTTTCAACAAAAGCCGGAGCAGGCACAGGGAAACATAACCTCCGAACACTGTAAACAACTGTATCTTTTACTTATGCAACTATAACATTGAGCTCCAGAAGATGCCACGGAAACAAAATGAATTTTAAGGTGACAAGTACACTCGAATCGACTCGAACGTCGATGATCAATCAACCACTACTTTTTGATACATTTAATTATATCGCGAAATCCACATCGGCAGCTAACTGACTTGCAGCCGACGTACTACTTGTCACTTACCTGTCATCAAACCACACCGCAGCCGCGGCAACAGGAAATCTTGCATTGAATATCCGAATATCATGTCGAAATGGCAACGGACGACATGAATATCCGAATATCATATCGTAATGCCAACGGACGACAAAACATGTCGCAGCACTGCTAAACCATCAGCCTACCAAACAGGGCCGGACAAGACGGACGGCTGCCGTGACGTCACCCTTTAAAAAATTGGAGGACACGTTTTGGTATTGAAGTAGGATCGCGGATGACGCTCCTGTGTTGTGGACCGTGCCGACAACGGGCTCAAGTACTCCTTTTGCATTCGAGGCCCATGGTACATGGACGCTTTAAGAGCGCAAGGCGAGCCCAAGTGACCGATCTGGGTGCGTTTGCTTCGTCGCATGGTAGTCTTTTGGTAGCGCCCTCGCACCCCGCTCGCGCACCGGTGATCATGCAGTCATCCTCCGAAGACATAAAGTAGCTTTTAGGGCGCGAACGACAGCGTACTAGGTAGCGTCAAGTGCGCTTGGCTCTATCCCAGGTGCGCGAATAGGTCGCGAAGGGAGCACAGCGTCCCAACGCGTACTCTTCGCAATTAAGGTAGCGCCTCCAAACGGGGATCCGTGGGGCGTGATTTGAAATTTTTGGGTTTTGGCGCGCGATTGCTGCGCTAACAGCCATCCGCTTCACTACGTCACCGTCCAAGCCGAGGCGTCAGCAGTGCCCCGTCTGCTGTGGCGGTGAGGCTCTGTGTTTGGGATGTCGACTTGTGTTATTAATTCTATTTGAAGCCCACGCTGGCGGTGACAGGAGCACGTGAGTCTTTGTGGTAATCTGTAATCCCTTCCTTGATAATTTGCAATATTCTCGCACTGATCTCTGTACGTTTCGTCAAAGGGATTATGTTTTCGAGGCACTTTGGAAAACTTTCACTTTTACTTTCGTTCAGCCCGCACCAAACCGAAAGAAGGCTCTAAACAGGCAATGTGCAGAGGAAGGGTTCTCAAGGGGTTCGTGAAGGATTATTCAAATAACACCGAGAGAAAGGAGTGGGCTTCCACTGCAATCCATGTCTTGGAAGTTGAGTTGAGGTTAGTGTGCTTCCTTCTTTGCGTTATTATGAACTCATGAGTTCCATTTGTGCTTTGCTGCACAGTTGAGGGAAATACTGAATCTTGAAATTCGGTAATGGTGTTTTGTGAGGTTATGCTTTGTAGTATGTCAGCGATATCTTTTATTTCGATCCTGATAAAATGTCATCATTTCTATGCACTGAAAGCTTTGCTTGAATGCCATCTTAATTGTTTTACATTGAAGCGCAACTTCTTGTCCTGCTGCGTACACGTAAGCTTCTGTATTTTTTTTTAAACCGTTCTTTTCTTGGTTCACAGGTTGGCGTATAACAACGTTCGTGTAATAGCACTGCCACTACTCCAACATTTGAAAGGAGAAAATGCTGTGAGAAAAAAAAATTCTTTACTTTTTTTTGGTTGATTGAATGAGAACATCAATCCCCCCACTATCAGACACATCTTTGTAATTAAAGTCTTCCCAAAATCAATCAATTGTGTTTGAACTATTTTAAAACACACTAGATAGAACTCATGTTTACTCTCGCTAATATTGCCATGTGCAAACCTCTTTCAAAAGGGAAATGTTGCTTTCACTGTGCTTGTTTTTTAGAAGTTTTTATTCACACTGAGCCCTTTCAATTGATTTTCTTTAATTGTTCCTTTTCTTTCTAATTTTAGGGTCATCAGAAAAGTGACTGCATTTTACATCTGGTAGGGTACTGCAGGAACTTGGTAGAAAGCGAATCCCATCACACTCTAATGCAAGTAAAGTAGGGAATTTCTCATTATTTTTCATCCATCCATTCATTTATTTTTTATTTTTTTAAATGCTGACTCTACCTTCGTCATCAATTGTTTGTAATCTTAATATTGGTATCAGAATTTCATTGTTGTTATGGTTTGTAATTTTTTTATTATTGGTATCAAGCTGCCGTAACTTTTGTATCCCAATTTCTATAGAATCATACATCGTACATCAGTCTTCATTTGATGTGGGTGGCCTTGGTTCTGATTCAGAAAAATTACTCTGCAGCCTAGTCTTGTGTGTTTTTTCTATTTTGCACATTCCAATATCTTTTGAGTACACATTCATGCATTCTTACTAATTCTGATAATAGTCATATGGTGGTGTTTTGCAAGGGACACTGTTGGGATTTTTTTATATATTCTCAGATGTTTTCCTCTATTGTAATTCAGAATTCATATTAATTTCCTATCCCATCTTTCAAAGGGATTGAAATTTTTCTTCTGGAATCCCCATGTAAAATTTTCATTGTAAGCTTGATGAAATTAAACAACTTATTTTCTCTTTTTGTTTCAGATGATGCTTATGGCTGACTGTCAGAGGAGAGAGAGAGGTATGCACCTTTGTGTGATGCCGATTCCCTGTCAATGGTGGTGTGAGTGTAGGGGACTGCAGAGAGTGAGAGTGTAAACAAGCAATGAAGATGAGAAGTGTTACATGTAGCAACATAGGTTGTCAGTAACTAATAAATGTATCCATTGTCCAAAATCATATGTTTGTTTTATTTAACTTTCCTGGCCACCTTTCCTCTGGTAGATATGTTCAGAGCACAAGGTGGGGTCACACGAAGAAAGACAGAAACAAATCTGGAATCGGTCACCATGGTGCTGAACTTCAAAATGCAATGCAGATACCAGTCAAGGATTAATTATCTAACAGCATGTTACTTCGAAAGAAAGGTTCAGAATCATATTTCTATGACTTAGATAAGAGAAATGAGACAACACATCCTTATCCAAAGTTTGCTTTGATACCAAGAACCTCTTGCGAACTGAATATTCTTTTAAAGCAAAATTTGTTCCATTGCAGTCTTTGTCATACATTAAAGATGAAGGCATGTAGGAACGGATAGTTGGTAAAATACAATTTCAAAAGTAGGCAAGTTCCCTGCCGAAACATTTAAATTGCCAAAACAAAGTGAAGCAAACACCTAATTGAAGTGTAAAAGCACTAAGGCAACTTTTAAAAAGTAGAACAAAATCATGTATTTAAAATTTGTCACAGTATAAAATTGTATGAACAATGTTCTTAAACAAGAAGATCTCTCTTCATCAACATAAATCCTTATTCCATACATCAATTTTCGAGGAAATTTTTTTCACTGATAGGACAGGCCATGAACATGTTATTAAGGACCTGAACCCCAAAGCAAACGAACTTCAGATCTTGCACAGGCCCAGCCACAATACGATCAGTTTCCCTCACCTTGGAAAGGAAGGCCAGACACACATTACCAAAGTTGTGAGGCAACCATGGTTCACGTTCGAACACTTTAGCTACAAAAAAGTATTGCGCGTCACAAAGCCTGCAAACTTGCTGGCACACTGGAGCACAGCGCGAAAATCTTATGAATCTAACAAGTCGGCCTAACAATTGGACTCCATCCTTTACAAAATAAACATAACTGGAATCTTTTCTCACAGAAACACGACTATATTCCATGCAAGTATACATTACACCTCCCTTTTTAGCCCGTCCCGACACGATTCGGTAGAAACGGGCAGGAGCCGGGCTTATAGTCTGATGCCGACTGTTCGTTCGGGCGGACGTGTGTGCGCAGTCTTATCGTTGACCGAGAAAGTTCAAATTTGAAGGGTAGACTTCTTTTGAGGAGTAAACAAACGTACGGTGATCACAATTTTAAAATTTTGTCCTGTTTCTGTTTTATGAGAATTGTTTGATTTGTTAGGTTAGGGTTGGCCGCTGCGTGTGGTGCGCCTGCAAGGCGCACTCGGTCGCGAGTCGGGACGGGCTGAGGTTAACGATTTTAATCGTTACAAAAATATATACTACCGGACACATTTCGAGTGACTTCAGGCGGGGGCCGGAGGCCCCCGCAGACGCCGCCGGCAGGCCAAGCTGGCCTAGTCCCCCTGGCGAACCGAGGTGTCGGTGGAGCGGAGCGGAACCGGCACCGAGGTTCGACGGAGGGACGGACCAGCTTGTTAAGCCTGGAAAATAAGTTGATTTTACCAACCACATCACCAATAGTTCGACTAAGAACCTGAACACGTTGTCTCTCGACATCAACAGGGGGATTCTTCCTGTAGGAGCCTACTGCATATACATTTTCATTTACTGTCAGCAATTTTTAAGGGTTTGACCTTTCTTAAGAGTTTATGACAAAACGAAGTGGCAGGGGAATCCAATCTTAGGTTGTCAACTAGGATGGGCAGTTTCTCGTACATAAGAACAGAGGTAGAAATCTGTAAAGCAACATACTGTGTGCCATGAAATAGCTTCACAAGTTCTCCATTGAGGCTCTCCAAGAAGAAGCACGAAAAAGCCCACACATTTCCTATGGAGATAACAACATCAGGGTAATGTAGAAGACTATGGACGTTAATCCCATAAACCTTATGTCATACAACCTTGGAAAATCTGACACATACGAATGCAGCAATTCTCTAGCAGCTTTAATCTGATTAGGATAAATACTATCTTGAGAGAGAAGAAAAATTGCAGACAGAAGTTTGCAGTGGTGACAAAAATAATGCTCATCCATTAGATCTTGTATTGCAGGAAGAAATGTGAAGAAAAGAACTTTAAGTTCATAAGCTTTCAATAAAGTAATATCGCTTGAAGTACGATGAAATCTTTTGATGTAGCTGGGAACTTTCATTTTCTTCAGCCGGTCATTCGCTTCATCAAGAAGGTGGTGCATAGTCCAACGGCGATCAGTATATGATGCAGAAAACAACAAATCAAGAAGTTTAGAAAACAGTCCAATGAAAATTCCATGCATGAAATCAATCCCGGTGCATTTAATAGTATCAGGAACAAGATGATGAAGTACAGTAATGCCTTTCACTCCATTCACTGAAGCATTTTTGTCGGTTCTTTTAGCAATGATGGCTTGTTCTGCAAATTCAATGGCTTGTTCACGAGTTCTAAGTTGGGGCCGTCGGCAGTAGGGGTAAACATGCACAGAATTCCTTGCCACCTTCGGTCAAGCAGACAGTACAACCAAAGTACCCATTAAAATTTATGAAAGCTAAAATCAAACTTTTTGCTGGTAAATCGCAGGTACCGAAATGAATCTTCCCCTTCACTAAAATCTCTCTTCCACCATGCAACTTGAATTGTTGACCTGTTGTGGAGAATTTATAAAAAGGTTTCAAAAATACATTGGGGCTAGGCTTCTTATCCCCAAACCAAAGTCCAACTGTAAGAATATTTCTAGGTAGAATCCTTTTTTTTGTAGTCCAACTCATTGATTACTAAGCATATAGGCCACAATGAAAACTTAGAAGATTTATAAGTCTTGATCCCATCTATGTACCACATAAACGAGACATTATTTGGGTTACTTAAAAAGCCAGATTCCATTTCTTCTTGATAAATACTGCCATCATAGACATCTTTAACATTGCCTTCATGCTGCTTCTGTCTTCGCCACTTGTGTTGTAAATCTTCAAAGAAACCACTCTTGGCGTACACCCTCTTCAGTTGGCTCAGTAGTGGAAGTTCGACAAAATAAGAGGAGTTTCCCGTCTTCCTGCACTTTTTTCACTTACTAGTCTTGGATTTCAATGGATAAACACAGTTGGAACAATAATAGTGCATCACAACATTTGCCCTTCCCAACAGCTTCAAAATATTTTCGAAAAGAATGAAGAGTCTTCTTCAGACACCAAATCGTCTTGGTTATGCAGTTTGCCTCTATTCTTGCGGGTGCGTTGCGCCTGCCTTCGTCGCCTCTTGTTCCGTTTCTCCTCATCCCCGTCCGGATTCATTTCTCCTCGCGAATTTCGAGACCGAACCCGCTGCAGCTGCGACTGACATTATTTCGACCGCTCCTCGCGCATCAACAGTTTCTTCATTTGTATGGCTTTTGGCCGCACAATGGCCATTCTTTTGTTTACATTCTCAAAAATCGGTCTTGCGGTTCCAGCTTTAGGCTTGTGAGTGTGAGTTCGCCTCAGCTTCAGCTTTGTGTGTTTGCGAGGATAATGGGAAGACCAAACAGCGGTGGTGGTGGGGTAAAAGCCGTCATTTACTGGCCTGATGCTAAGCAGGTCAGCAGGATATATATGTGGGGGCCCGAGGGGGCCGCAACAAGCATCAAAAGTAGTGGCAGCTGGCATCGCGCCATTGTGCGCCTCATCAGCAGTAAGTATGCTTTATAATTGGCCCTCGCCTGTGCTCGCTCTTCGTTCAATAGCAGTTCTGATCCCAGTTTATTTTTGGTCGTGTGCCCACAAGTTTGTGGTTATGTTCTGGCCCACGAAACAATCTTTAAATTAACTTAGAATTCAGAAGGAGACCTTTCACCTTGTTTTGTTTCAGAACATTGGCTTAATTATATCTTCTGATGTGATACGTCTGCATACTATTTGATCTCATCCTCTTTTTTTCTTTTTTACTGCAGGTGACCAAAATGCACTGACAGAGTGTGAGGAGAGTGTGGCGGAAGAGATCGATGGTTTGAGTGAGAGAGAGGAGAAGGCGGGGCGGGGGAAAAGGAAGCGGGCTTCGGTCAGGAACAATGCCACAGCCAATCAGGTTGGGCAGGCGTTCGGAGAGAGGCCCAAAACGCAGGGGTTTGTGGCCGAACTGGACAAGGACCGTAAGGTCCAGAAAAAGATATCGAAACGGCACCAGGACGATGCTGGAGAAGATGTGTCATGGCAGGTCCTCAAAGAGTCAAAAGACGCAAGGAAGCGTTTGTTTTCTGAGCTGGGCGACGATGAAGAAGATGTTCAAAAGATTAACAGTGAAAATGAAAATAATTTAGAGATATCTGATGGGTCAATCAGGGAGGATGGCACTGATGACGATGAACCCGCAGAGACCGCTTCAGATTCGGATCAAATAGTGAAAGAACTAAGAGAAGCTGGTATGCTATTGTGCATTAATCTGGCAAATTAAAGAAATGTTTGCCGTGCTGAGATAATTCCTTATTATTGAAGTGGTTCATACATTCTTTGCTCTTTATAATTTGGCTTCGTTTATCATGTGGTGTTGCAGCCAAAGAGTCAGCATCAAATTTCTTCAGTGTCATCACCAAGAATTTTTTCAAGCCAGGCAGTGATACTGTAAGTTCAATGGTTTTTTTTTAAATCTAAAGATGAAACGTGTAAAGCCACAACTTTCTGTTTGTTTTTCCAGTGCAAATATGTGGAAATTGTTGAAATACCGAAGGATGTTCCCAAGGTAATTTTTTTTGGTTCCTTGCAGTTTTTTCAAATTCGAATATCTATTAACTGTTTGACTTCTTATTCACAGGTAGATTTTTCAAAGGGGACAAATGTGTTTGTTCCTGTAAGCGAAAAGAACAAGATCAAGGTTAATGGTGGTGGAGATCCTGCCAAGATGGCCAGGCTTGGCCTGATAGCATTATATGGCCGTGATATATTGAAGTCAGCCAAAGGTCATCGCTCAGGAAGCAAGGCCATGCGCGCCGATGTCCTCAGGGCATTGTTATGTGAGTTTTATATATTTACCTGAGACTGCTGTGTGTGAGGTACGATTAAAGAAAATTTTTTCTTTATTTTCTCCCTTTCACATTTACTTGGAAGAGAACCCAAGCTGACTCAGTGCCCATGAGTAAAGCTTTCACTCGAGTTGTCCTGGGCTGGTAAACTTCCCTTACGTCTTCTGAGGAAACAGGGCGTCCGCACTTGAGCGAGTTAAAAGGGCAGCCCCGACAGGTGAGCGCTTTTGATGGCCCGCGGGTGCAGATGAGCGGATTTAATGAAGGTCCTTCTATGTTGAGCGGATATGACCACGCACGTTCCAAGCTAAGCGGTTTGAAGGGGATTGAAAGCAAATGAACGTTTATGGATAGGAGGTATCGACCTGCACTGACCCTAGCCTCAGCGATTATTGACTTTAGGCCCAGAGGGAAACCCTTGCGTCAAGATCGCTCATGACTTCACTTTTTCTGTTGTTAACTAGACTGCACTGCGGTCAGCATCGCAGTTCACATGCGGGAAGGCCCATATGCATTACGCTGGTTTTGCCACACGTGCGCCGTGATACAATTCTGGATCTCAGCTACTGTGACTTTACACAGCACCCCGGCGAAATAAAGCTCGGCTCCGATGTTCACCGTGCTTCCAGGCTTATCTTCTATGAGCTCACCACGGATAGCTGCAAGGATCTTCTCGAGTGAGGTGATCTCACTGCAGCTCATTGGAGGCCACATCGTCATCAGAGCTGCGCGTCCGATAACGCTGCAGCTACATGAACGATGTTTAACTACACTGTCATCGACTACTACTAAGCCCCTCGCAGGCCAGGCTAGGGCCTATCGTCCACCTTGAGCCAGAAGCCTTTCTTGGGCGTGGGCGAGAATGCCGTGGGGATGAATTCGAGATTAAGGTCCGTCTTGCGGCCCACGCTGAAAGTGAACTTGTCCAAGAGGCCAGCCAGGCACAACTTCATTTCGAGGATCGCGAAGCGCTCGGCGACGCAGAAGCGCGGCCCTTCGCCGAAGGGTAGGTAGGCGTAGGGGTGGCGCTGCTCCCTGGCCTGATCGGTGAAGCGGTCGGGGTCGAAGCGCTCCGGGTCCGGGAAGAAGTCCGGGTCGTGCGCCAGTTGCCAGACGGGGATCCACACCCACACGCTCTTGTCTATGACGAGGTCGGTGTTCGGGAGCTGTGGGAAAATACAGTAAGGGACGTGAGTGGTGTGGGGCGGTCGTGGGGATGTGTCAGGGTGCTCCTTCCGGAAAGACAACACCTTAAATCATAATATTGACATCAAAGGCGCCGAGCCGAACCTGAACAGGTTAATAAAGGGCAGTCGGGATCGAAAACCTCGTAGGATGAAGGTGAATATTTAGGAATGTTACCGCGGGGAGTGGTAACGGTGTGATAAGTAGTTAAGCGATGCTGGCCGCTTCCGATCTTTTTTAACAGTTTAAATCCCGAAGTAGTACGCGATTTTATTTTTTTGGGGGAAAACTGAAGGCTTGGCCTAAGTCGGATGTCCTGTAACAAACGGCGTCAGTCGTTACAGGCCCGCACCTGAAAATATTTCCAGTAACATTGGAAGTGTTTCCAATGTCACTTGAAATACTTCCGGCCCCTCAATGACTACAGCGTCCTTTGTAACGACCTGCTTAAATGCCTTTGGGCACGGTGTAAAACGGAGGTGCCTCAACGTCGGACCACAGGGGACCTTTTTTCTGACCAGCATTTCCCTTTTGGTCCTCTGACAGAATTTTTTTAACTTTGCGCGTGGACGCAGGACGCAGTATACTTTTGCGGGGCACGCTGGCGTGTTTTCACATTTTGAAAAACCTTAGAAGTGCCATAGAAACCGATTAAAGAGTCAGTTATTCCACTTATCATGGCGAAAGAAAGGTACATAACGGCTACGCATCTCTATGGTTCACGAGCTCAACTGTTGGAGAGTGATAAGGCAAAAGAATGTCTAACGTACAGATTTTAAACTGATGAAACGTAACAATTGGCGTAAAAACGGATTTGATATTGAGCTATCTCACTCCACTCAATACAAGGTAGGCGTACGCCAGACCGCGTCGTGGCGTAACAGGCTTCGCTCATCGCAAATCACTGTTCCTCCACTCCACGCCTGGCGCACGCCTACCTTGGCCTGCCGGCGGCTGCCACTTGACGAGTAGGATCCTGCGGGGCGAGTCAGTAGGACAACCTGCGACCTGCGGGCGTCACTCCGCACGGTCGCAACCATGCTCATGTTCTGCCTTCCGCACGTGTCTTACATCAGCCTTTTCTTATCAATGCCGCTCAACCAGTCCTAACCTACCCTTACCTGCCCGAGCCTAGCCTACCCAGGCCCCTACTAACCTAACCTAACCGAGCGTAACCCACTCGCGTCACTGATCCGCCCCTCCACGACAGGCGTATGGCGCATACTGACTTTACTCAACCGGCGGATTTATAATTTTGGTCCACATGTGAAAATTATCTAAGAAACCACTTGAGCTGCGGTGCCCCTGAGGGGAGGTTGACTCTGGTATGATGCAAGAAAGATATGGTCCAAATTTGAGCTTTCTACGTCTAGCCGTTCTCGAGAAATCGCGCGGACAAACAAACAGACAGACAAACAAACAGACAGACAGACAAAACATTTTTGACCCAGTCGGTCCAGGGCTTCGCTATCGCTCAGCCAATCATAAAAGAAAGGGACAGCCCCGCTCGGCCCCCCGCTCGGCCCCCCGCTCGGCTCGCCGGCTGGATGTATCCGATATTCCATTCTTACCTTGTCCACTACATCTACCACCCTTTTCTGTTGCACAGCCCTTGCGGAGTACCGTTCCATTACCAAACTAATACAAGCCTAAAAAATTCCAGCGCCTACAGCACTGAGTGGCCCTCGTCAACTGAAAAACGAATTTATACTTAAAATAGTAATATGAAACGACTTGGTATTGGAACCTTCGACGCGCTGTATGCCGACCCGGCCTCTCAGACCGTGGTCCACGGCGACATTGTTAACAGACCTCGCGCGAGCGACTGTTACAATCTTGGCAGACCACGGCCGCGGGGAGCCGGGCGGAGCGCGGTTAGCCAAGTTGACAACAATGCGTCTTGGCAGTTAAGGGTAAAACAGCCATTTGAAATATATTTATATTTAGTTTAATTAGAACCGTGAAATCTGGCTCGATTTTATACAAAATGTGCACGCAAACAACATACCTAATTTTTGTATTTTTAAATTAACTAAGGCGTTAAATAATATTTAATTTTCAAGTTGGGTGTATTGGAATACCGATCTTCCTCTTCTTGCCCCACTTTTGTGGCGCCTTCTCTCTTCCTGCCCTAGTTCTGTGGCGCCATCTGTTGGCGGAGAACTGAAGCTCGTCCGCGCTCGCGGCTACAATGACACCCCTAGTGGGAGAATAAAAAAAAGTTGGAATAGTCGATGCAAAACCGGACTAAAGTTGGGCAGAAAAATTTTCTGGCCAGAAAAAAAAACCAAGTTTTTGTCTCACCAAACTTACTAAAAACACGTTTCAAGCTCCCCTGAACAACATCTTAGCCTGGCCTCTTGGCCTGGTAAAATTGAAATGACGGTGGATTCAGAAGCTACCCAAACTGGTCTTCCATATCTGATCCCAAAATTAATTTTACCAGGCCAAATAAAAATTCTGGCGAGCGCTATGAAGACGTCTTACTGTGATCGCCATCGCCATCATCAAACGCATCTCCGGCGGGGAGATTTCGAAGGTTTCGCCTGGTAAAATTTTAACGACGGAGGATTTAGGAACTACCCTGACTGGTCTTCCATGTTACAGCACGACATTAATTTTACTAGGCCTTATTGTAATACCGGCGAACGCTTAAGAAGACGCTTGAGTGTGATCATTGTTTTTGAAGGTATCTGCGCTTTTTATCTATTTTCACTGAATGAAAGTGGACTGTAAACCGAAGAAAACGTTTTGCTGCTCAGTTTGGGTGACGCTATAATGCGATTCCCTGATAAAGAGATGTTTGAAATGTCGCCCTAATAGAGCGACACAAGTACCTCTAAAAGCGCGGTATTTTTTCGCAGCCTATTTAAGTCAACATTTTCTCTAAATAGCTGTCTTTAAGGGCGTCGAATTTAATCGTTGCTTTTTACAGGGCGATGAAATTGGCAAAATGTCTTGGCGGGCGAAGAGTTTCGGGTGTTCTCGGTTCTGAACGCCGCTTTTTAAAGCTTACAAAGGATAGTTCTTCGCTTTACAAAGAAAACAGCGGCTACGTTTTTGGAACCTAATTGCGAACTATTTGGTTGGTATTGAAGAAATGAGTCGTAAGCGTACGAAGTATTTTCTTGGTAAAACGAACCTATTCTTCGTAATACCAACCTAAACAGTTCGTAATACGTAGCCGCAGTTTTCTTTGCAAGCTTTTTACTGTGGGGTTTCTGTTGTAATACTGAGTCCTGTTGGAATTACATCTGTTTTGCACACAAACGTCTGACGGAATCTGAGGCTCGGCACCATTTACACTAGTCGGGATTGGCACTGGCCGGTCGACCGATTGGTCCTGTACTGGTCCGGTCCTGGTCGTACGTCCCATGCAACGCTTGCAAGCCGAACTCGCAGACCGACGGGACAGACAGACGATTCTGACGGCAGGTATCCGTCAAGCCAAGAGATACTGATCTGTTGGTCAAGCAGGTGATGTTGGCCGGGACGTTCCCGTCGAATGCAGTTAGATATTCGTTAAACTGGGCGGGTTCCAACGGCTTGCCTGGGAGGATAACCTCGCGAATACAGAAAATCCTTTTCTGCGAGAAGAACCTCGCGAATACAGAAAATCCTATTCTGCGAGGAGAACCTCGCGAATACAGAAAATCCTATTCTGCCAGGAGAACCTCGCAAATACAGAAATTCCTATACTGCAAGGAAGACCTCGCGAATCCGCCGTCATTTCAATTTTACCAGGCCAAACTTCCGAGAAATTCCCCGTCGAAGATATCTATGAGGAAGGCCATCGCACTAAGTTGTCATCTTCAGCGCTCGCCAGAATTTTTATTTGGCCTGGTAAAATTGATTTCGGGCTAAAACCTGGAAGACCAGTTTGAGTAGCATCTGAATCCACCGTCATTTCGAATTTACCAGGCCAAACCTCCGAGAAACTCCCCATAAAGATGCCTTTGAGGAAGGCTATCGCACTAAGTTGTCATCTTCGGCGCTCGCCAAAATTTTTAATTGGCCTGGTAAAATTGATATCGGGTTAAAACATGGAAGACCAGTTTCAGTAGCTTCCGAATCCACCGTCATTTTGATTTTACCAGGCCAAACCTCCGAGAAAATCCCTGCTAAAAGTGCCTTTGAGGAAGGCCATCGCACTCAGTTGTCATCTTCGGCGGTCGCCAGAATTTTTATGTGGCCTGGTAAAATTGGTTTCGGGCTGAAACATGGAAGACCAGTTTGAGTAGCATCTGACTCAACCGTTATTTCGATTTTACCAGGCCAAACTTCCGAGAAACTACTGGTCGCAGATACGCAGAATCTATGAGAAATTGTAGGTTACAGATGCATTGGCTGCGGTCAGTGATCAAAAATACACTGAAAATCTGAATATTTTCTTTGAAAATATTTATGGTTTTTCTGGTTCTTTCGTTCCTGACGATATAAATCGCATTGTGGGGTTTTTGTTGAAGGGGACACTTTCTGCCTTTATTGGTTAAGTCTGAAGAGAGTAGCAAGTTTCGTCAAAATTTCGTCACACTATATTATGACATGTTGTTCAAGGGAGCTTGAAACGTGTTCTTAGTAAGTTTGGTGAGACAAAAATTTTGGTTTTTTTTTTCTGGCCAGAAAATTTTTATGGCCAACTTTAGTCCGGTCGATGCAAAGGGGTCCTCGCTCCGCTCGGGCCAAAAAAGATCCGTCAACTTATGGAAATGTAAAAAAAACTTTAGCCTTAGATACACTGAAAATTTTTTTTGTAAGTTTACGAAAGTTGCGAAAGAAGATTGACGAAATTGTCGTAAAGTGACGATAAAATGAATGACAACACACGCTGTCAAAATTAACGAATGATTCATTGACAGCGCCGTAATGTCTCGGTTTCAAAATGTATCATGAATGACGAAAAGAACTGCCACTCGACGAATATTTCGTCAAATTTATCAATCCCTTAGCTCTCGCTGATATGTCACGACCACTTCATATGGTTACCCGCACGTTTTCTTTCGCATTAAGGTAAAAGTGGCTACCTTTTGCCCTTTACTCCCCTCAATTTTTGAAGCCTACTGGAAGAACAAAGATCAGAAAACTTTTTTTTTCGCAAAGAAAATTAACGATCATTTTTGTCAATTCACTTTTCTATTTTTTTCGTGTTATGACACAAATTTTGTCAAAAAACAAAATTTTTACCTTTGAGATTTGACGAAACTTCTGGACGGAAAATTAGCCGTGTTTGTTTCGTCGAAATGACAACAGCAATATTAACAGTGTAGACGGTAACTGAACTAAACTTGTGCGAAACTGCGGGCCAACAAGTGTATCACAAAGTGAGACAGTATTTTTAAGCTTAATATAAAATCTCTCAATCACACAAAATGGCGGTAATCATTAACTTTCCCCTAGTTTTAAGCGTCTAGTAGCCTACGTGCCAAAACCGGAATTGCACCGTAAGAAAAATTTGGACCAGAAAACATTTCAGCTAATCGTGCCGCAGCGGCGAAATATTCATTTTATAACGCTATGGCCCGAATTCTCCTCTCTACTCACCCTGAAAGTTTGCCTGCACCTGACGTCCTGTTTTATGACGGGTATAACGTCGCCTGAAGCACTGCACCACACCCTCAAAAAAAAATGTTTGAATTTAGCATATTTGAGATTTACGCTGTCAGTTTCTTGAATCAAGCTTACGCATTTAGCTCGATGCTTGATTCAAGCATTGTTCTAAATGCGCATGCTTGATTCAAGAAACTGACAGCGAGAATCTCAAATATGCTAAATTCAAACAGATGTTTTTGAGAGTGCAGGGGATTCAGAACGCGCTTTTCTAAGAGCCCTGCAGAGCACTAGCTTTGTCTCGTTGGGCCGGAGAGATGCAGCGCGTTTGTGGATCCTACTTTTTGTCTTCTCTTTAAAGTGCGTCAACACAGAATCAAGTGTACGCTTGTTTTGAGCTTGAACGTGCTTAAGTTATGAAAGTCCAAAAAGTTAGCAAAATAAGCAGCCAGGTCCTTTTGTACCTTTCACGAGCCGCTAGTTTGCGTACCTGGAAGGCGGTGGTGGGCTCCCGGGTGAGCGTGCCGACTGGGCAGTACTTGCGCAACACCTCCCGCAGGATGCGCTCGACGAGCTCCATCTCGTGCACGGCCTCGTAGGTGAGGCCGCCGTGCCTGGCGCTGCAGGCGCGCACCTCGGTCGCGGCGCGCTGCTGCAGCTCCGGGTTGATTGACAGCTCGTGCAGCGCGAAGCCCACCCCGTTGGCGTTGTTCTCCAGGCCGGCAGCGAAGAAGACGAAGGCCTGGGCGGCCATCAGTTTCTCGTTAAAGCCGATGTAGTTGGCGGTGCCCGCCTCGCGGCTGTCGGCCTCCCGCAGCTGCATCATCAGCTTGACCAGGTCGTTGCGGTCCACCTTATTCTTCTCGCGGAACTCAACCGTCTCCTTCATGAGAGACAAGAAGAACGTCGACGCCTTGTTGAACAGGCTCGTGAACGGCAGCAGCTTAACGAGGGCGGGGTGTATGGAGGACAGGAAGAGGCGGATGATGAACAGCAGGTTTGCGGAGAACACCTCGCGCGACGCGGTGTGGAACTCGTTCGCCTCCCCGCTCAGCGAGTCGCACGTGACGCCGAAGGCCACCGAGGCGATGATGTCGGTGGAGTAGCGCACCAGCAGGTCCCTGAGCTCCACCTCGCCGTCGGCGCCCTTCTCGGCGGCCAGCACGCGCAGCCGTGCGTCCAGCTTCTGCCCGACATCGGTCATCAGGGGGAACATGACCTTGAGCTTGCCGGACGTGAACACGGGACTCAGCTTGGAGCGCAGGGCCTTCCACCGCGGCCCCTCCAGATTGAAGAGGTGGGCGCTGAGCGGGTCGTTCTCCTCATCAAACGCTTGCCCTCGGCCCTGGAAGTGCGAGTACTCCTTGGTGAGGATCGTCTTGATGAGCTCCGGGTCCAGGGCTACCAGCACGGGGCGACGCGCCTGGAAGGTGCCGACGAACGCGTGCTCCCCCTTGTACTTTTTGTAGACAGGGTCCAACAAGGACCAAAAGGACTTCCCGAAGGGCAGGCCGCCGCCGCGGTCTCCGAACAGCGAGAAAGGGTTGGCCGAGGGCACCGCGCGCTTGTGCCAGTAGTTGAAGTTCCACGAGAAGTAGACGATGAACAGGCCGAGGAGGCCGGCCACACCGCCCAGCAGGACCGAGATGAGGGCCATGGCAGCGTTCCGGCAGGCGGCAGGCGGCGGTCCGGCGACTGGTGTGTGGCCTGTGGCGGCCGGTCCTAAAGGCTACGGCCAGAAGCGGCAGGGAAAGGGGGCAGTGTTCCGCTTCGGGCCGGCAGGCTCGGCTGGCTACGCGAGCCCAGACCGACCGCTGGGCGTGCGAGTGAGACCGCCTCTGCGTAGTTTGTCTCACCCGCACCTGACTGTGAGGCGGTGGCGGCCGCCGATCTCAGCCGATGTGTCGGGCCGGCCAACCCGAGAGCTCGGCCCGTGGGGGCCCGGCCGGGCAGCGCGTCGCCGGCACACTACACAGCACGCGGCGAGCTGAGAGGCAACAGCGGAGCGGCGGCGGCTGGTGTGTCTCTCGCTTTCCGCTGCGTTGTTTCGCTCCGTCTCACTCTGCACGAGTCAGCCGCCTCACCACAAATCCAAATGCATGACTACGCATTACTTACAGCGTGGTCTGAGACCACACATTAGGGGTCGGCCACATATTACGTAATCACGTTTTGTCGATTTTCGACCTCCCCCTCCCCCATGACAACAGGCGTAATCACCCCCCCCCCCCCCCCCGCTCAAGATTGCGTAACTAGCCGAATTTGCAGAAAACCCGAAGAATCGTGAACGCAGCGTTTGTTTTAGTAAGTCGAGCCGACGAATGTAATTCGGCCGTGTTGATGAGCCACCACCACGCGTTACCCGAATTGGGCTGGTCTCGACCTGTAGCGACGGGCTTACCGTCCCCTGCCGTGCCCTGCCGCCTCAACACAGTGGTCACCTGCTTGACAGCGCTTCCGTGAACGGGCCTGGGCGCTGCGCCGAGGAGCGCGTACAGTAGTACCTAATCTAAGGCTCATCGCGCCAGTGGGGTAGCTTCGCCCCGGCATTACGGCAGATGTAGTTCGGATAAAAAGTGCGATGGGAGGACTGAACTTGATTACGTTATCATAGTTCCGACCCCCCTCCCCCTACGTGATGACGTAATATGTGGACGACCCCTTAGCTAATGCGTGGTCCTGATGCCACACTTAAATGTGATCAGGAACAAATTATCAGTCAAAATACGGTCAGGAAATTTTTGATACAAATTCGCGCACCTTTACGATGAGGATTTTCCTAATGGCATTTAAAACGATCAGGAAATTCCCAGTCGTTTTCCAATCCAGATCGTAGTATTCCTGATCGTTTACGCAGACACTTGTGATGGTTTCTGTCACATAACGGAGAACCACGTGAATGTGCGAAGGGTCGCATGATGGGTCCAAAACGAGTCTGATTCAAATCTGAGGTCGGGTTGGTGATATCACTTACCGTTCTCGAGATACCAAAAAAAAAAATTGGTTCGTTTTCGATGAAATTAAAATGGCCCTACTAAATTGTTACTGATAACACACGAAGTTCCAAGTAAAAATTCCAAGTAAAAGTTCCCGAAAAACAGCTGCCTGAAATCCTGATCAGTAGTGCCTGATCATATACTTTTCTGATCGTATTACCTTGAACGTATTTATGAACGATACTCCGAGCGACACCACGGTGGACTAGCGATAGACACAGTGTCTACACTCTCAAAAAAGAATGCTTGGTTAATGCATAATATGCTTGTTCTGTGCATAATTTCAACAGAAGAAAAATCGGCCCCTCGCGTAATAAGCTTGCTTGAAGCATGAGATTAGGGCTTGAAGCATGCCCAATGCTTGTTTGAAGTATGACTGTCCAGTGAAACACGAACTCCGCTTTTGTCAAGCCACGCTAGCCTAAATCGAACGAACTGCCACCGACCGCATATTTCCCCAATCACCTCCGACAGGAAAAGTCTGTCTATGGTCTTGAAGACGGAGCCGAGCACAAAGGCGACAGAAGTCAGAACAAGACGAACCATAACCTCACCACGATCAACATTCACTCGCATCACATACCAATAACTACTGTGTTGAGGCTCCCCACTCTCGAAGAAGGGCAAAACATGCTGCTTCCCTAATTCCACTTTAGAAAACTACGACAATCCCGAAAGCTTGCGAAGGCACCACGCACAAAATGCGTTTTTTACGGGCGGCTTTTAAAGCTGTTGGTTTTGTTTCCCAGCGACAAGAGGGCGCTGCCTACGTGTTCCAGCGCTTTGAATGCGTGATTCAAACATGAGATGTGCGAACCAAGCCGTCAAATTCTAAGTTCAAGAAGCGTCCCTGAGAATATTGCATATCCAAAACCAAATAGTTGAATCAAGCATTCTTTTTTGATAGTGCATGTTCCCAAAATAAGAGTTTTTTTTTCGTTTTTTTTTAAAGCCACACAGCCAACGGAGTGGCTGATGAGTGACATGCCCATATTCGAAACTACCAAGCCGTTGTGGTATTGGTTTTCCCATGAGCATTTCATCTTCGACGCTCTCGCTGCAGTGTTGCTTCTAGCCATAAATTTGTAAGTAGCTCAGTTGCTCATGTTAATCATTTTTGTATCTGGAGTATAATTTTTCTTACTCGCTTCGCTCGCTGGCGGGGCTTCCCCCCCCCCCCCCCCCAGACCCCCACCCCCCTTGGCGGGCTTCGCCCGCCTTGGGTGGGGCACGGGGACAGAGTCTTTCGACGCGGCAAACCAAGTGGGCATCTGCTCGGGAGCTGGGGTTTTTATTATTTTTAGGCTTATATTTTATATGGCAATGGCAAATTTATTTTTTTGGTCGGCCACGCGTCTGCCTGCCTGCCTGCCGGGAGGGAGGCAGAGAGAGGGAGGGGAAGGGGGGGGGGGGGTAAGAGGCGAATGCACCGAGGACCCAGGGTGCCACATATAGGCCATGATGAATTAAAGAGTTTTCGCGCGCGCGCCCGACTTTTTCGTTTCGTCTCCGAAAGGAAAGAGCGTCCCCGAAGGCGGCCTACGGCCGCCCATTTAGCTTTCAGAGAGACCTAAATCGTAGTTCCGTGCACGTAGTTTTTAGTACCAGATGCACTCTACTGTGCTACTACCAATTGAGTAGTTTCCCCTATCGCGCGCGCCCGACTCTTTCATTTCTATCTCCGACAGGAGAGCGTCTCCGAGGGCGGCCTACGGCCGCCCGTTTGGCTTTGAGAGACCTGAATTGTAGCACCGTGCGCGTAGTTAAGTACCAGATGCACTCTACTGTGCTACGATGAATTGAGTAGTTTCCCCTTTCGCGCCCACCCGACTTTTCATGTGGTCTCAGACGGTAGAGCTCCACCTTCCTCTCAATCGGAACACCGGCGGCCCCTCCCGCGTCGCTGAGCCCGTGTGCCGTCAGCTGAACGCTTCTGCGGCCGCCCGGGAGAATTCATGGTGCACACGTCACTATACAAGCACAACACAAAACGGGCGGCCGGTACGGTTCGGGAAGCGGGGCAAGGGAAGGGGAAACCGGGAGGGGGACCGTGCTGGGGGCCAAGGACAGAAGACCAGGCCGCGCCACGCCTCCACTCCCCGCCTCCTGGCTCCAGAGACGCAACGCGTCGCCACGAGGCGCCAGGCCTCGCCACTCGAGATGTAAGCGCAGACTCATTGCTGAGCGAGCGAAGCAAGCGAAGCCATCTTTCGGCCTTTTCCAGTTCCCAGAACGACTGTCACAACGGTGGCCGCTGTCGGGGTGTAGCGGGGCCGCAGTGTGCTCAGTAACCCGTGCAGGCGTCGTGGCGTCATTATGTTTCGCTGACGCTCGTTGCACTGTCACTTCACTATCACTTCACTGTCTCGTTAACTTGCGCACTTCAGGCGAAGGGACCAGCCGAACACTCGCGGTACCGACCGTACTAAAGGTATAGAGACTAACTGCGCCCGCCTATATACCCTCGGGCTGGACCGAGCTGGGATGTCAATCTCTCTGGGGGCAATGCTTCTCATGATAATCTCAGTCAGTTATCGTCAGAACGCCGCCTCGCATGCGCTGCGATAGACAGGGTCTATTGCGCCGTGTGGGTAGGCCACCCTTCCAGCTCGCCTGCCGCGCTGCCGCGGCGTGACCCGGCGTTTTGCGTGCGTCAAGCCATTTCGATACCCCCAGCGTATCTGTGCAAATACTCCATCCGCGCCTACGCACGCGGGTGCTCAATCGGCGCGGTGCATCCCAACTTTTGTCTGCCGTCGACGTCAGGCGTCGCCAATGTAGCTATCTGAAAATATAGCAAATAATATATGGCAAAATAACGGGCTATCGGCGCCTGCTCGAACTTAATTCATATTTATTTTTTACTCTGCTGTTCGCATTTCGGCTATCGCATTCGGAAAAGTGGCGCCATGCCACTCTGCAAAGTGCTCGGCTAGTGTTGCGGGCTCGCTGCGGGGTACGCTGGCACCGCCCACTCGAGCACAAATTCTGAAAATGAGCCAATATTTAGTGCTCAATTAGTGCTTTCACCTCACGAACTTTCAGAATTTGTGCTCAACATTTGTGAGATGATGTAGCGATTTCAAAGTGGGCGCTGTGAGCTGAGTTTTAGAATTTGTGATCGTGTGGGCGGCGTTAGCGCTATTCTAGCACCGCCCCCTGAACCCCTGAACAAAAACCCACCGTTTGCGAGAAAAAATGCGAAAAAAATTGCGCCTGCGGAGTGACAAGCGGCAACCTACGTTACACTAAGGATGGGTGGGTGGCCTACCTCCCAGGGTTTTCCCTTCGCCAAGGCGAGCACGGAGTAGGTAGCCCGAGCGAAGGTGTGTCAACGCTCGAGTTAGGTCAGCCGGTGTAAGCGTGCAGGATTACCCCCTTACCCCCGGTACTAAATCCCTAGGGACCCAAGACCCCCCGGTAAACCATCCCTAGGGATCCTTTACCCCCCAGGGTAGGGGGTACAGGATCCCTAGGGCTGGTTTACCGGGGGTAAAGGGTCCCTAGTAATCGATTACCCCCCCATTTTTGAAGCCAAGGGGGTAACGGGTTCCTAGGGATATGTTACCCCCGGTACTTGGTCACTAGGGTATCGTTACCCCCCCCCCCCCCCCCCCCCCGGGTCACAGGGGGATGAATGGTCTAGAGAAACCTAGGCCAACCTACACTAACCTAACCTAGTGACCCAGGGGGGTACTTAATCCCTAGGGACCCTTTACCCCCGGTAAACCAACCCTAGGGATCCTTTACCCCCACGCGGGGGGTAAAGAATCCCTAGGGTTGGTATACCGGGGGTAAAGGATCCCTAGGGATTTAGTACCGGGGGTAAGGGGGTACTCTTGCACGCTGACACCGGCCTACACTGGCCAGCGCCATTAGACGCTTTGACGGACGTTTAAACATGAACCGCTTTACCTGGCCCGAGTACGCCGAGCGCAGGGGACGGTAGGCCGCCCCGGCGGCAGCCCTTGCGAACTGGTTGCCTGCCTCCCCGGGCGCCCCCGTCGCCCCGGTCGGATTGGCACTCTACTCTGCGGTCGAGTTAAACACCGTTGCGCCCTCCAATTTTTGTAAGGAATAAAAATGCAGTTGAAAAAAACAAACTTACACTGGACAGTATAGGGACTTCAGAGAGATTTTGTCAAGTCAGCCGCCGAGAAAAGAGACCTGGGAGGGATTTCGATCGGAGACTCTAGAGGGACTTGGAGAAGCCTGAATTCCCTAACTAGTACCCACGTCAGGAGAGACAAATTTGGGACTGGTTGGGACCAGCCCAGACACTTTGTTTTCTATTAGGGCGGTTAATGTGCACAAAAATAATCTCCAGTTACTTATGTCGCACAAACTCCCGATTATACTTAAAAGACTTGGCTTGACAAATACTATCGGTCTGAAAGGTTTTAAACCTCTCTAAGGGCTCCTAGCAGCGCCCTCTGCTCGACCTGGGTGACACAAGCCCGGGCAGCCAGCCATCTTGGGAAGCGGTCTGGGTCCGGTATTTCAGGCCGCAATAATTCGGCATTACATTGCCATTCAATGCCCGCGGTACTACACGGAAAAAAATGGATTAGCTGTGGTAGCTCAGAATTAGCTATTTTAGCTAATGTTTTAGCTAATTTTGGCATAGCCGACATTTTCATCTCTTGGAGCTGAAAGGTTCCCTGTTACAGCTGCGTCGTAGCTACGACAGCCGAGTGTCAGCTGGTACAACTGACCCCAGGTTAATCTGTTTTAGATCACGCGTCGGCTGATACAGCTCGGCCTCAGCTGACATAGCTGAAATTTGGCTACTTCAGCCACAATCTCAGCTTATTTATCAAATATTTCGGCTATGCAAAAATTAGCCAAAGTATTAGCTACCACAGCAAAATCATTTTTTTCAGTGTACGAAATGAAATACAGATTTGTAAAATAACATTTATTGTACATATCGTGACGCTCTGCGCCCCACACAACCAACGATGCGAATGGATTCGTTGTCGAGCAAGGTTAGTCGGCCCAGACGTCGCCATCAGCTAGCGAGGATCAGCGAACAGGAGTAGTTGCTGCGAGCGGGCGTTGGCCGATGTGTTAAGCCTACCCCTGCACCGGCGCTCGGCCGCTTAAGCGCTGGTGTCCCGCGCGCAATTTGAACTGTGAGGCACACAGGGTGCATCAATGTGACGGGATATGACGAATTTTACGCTCAGAGTCGGAACTGGCCATGCGCTTACATAAATTAGAGCTCTATCCCTAAAATTTATTGTCTTCCCCTCAGGTTTAAAGCCCCGGAGCAAAATATATTTAACTACGCACTAAAAACATCGAATCAATTTCATTTCGGTCTCTAGAGTGCTACTCATAGATGGGAAATGATCTAGGTATTTCAAACGAATCATTCGTAGTTCGCTTTTGGCATGGCAGAACTTATGCATGGCTAAATAATAAATAAATCAACGTGCAGTGTGCACTTTTGGAGGTTATGCCGAAGTACTTCTTTTCGGCTCCTAAAACTCTCGCACTCAATATCTACTTGGTTTAATAATTGAAGCTGCGCCTTTGAAGTGTGGCGGATGTCTAGAAATGTTCCGGTAAAACCTACGGAAATCACAAAACCCATAATCGGTAAGAATTTGAGCTGCGTGAACCACCTTGTCCTGCTCCTCCATATTTACGCGGAGTCGAAACAGCGCCAACAGCGCCGCGAGTGGTGAGACCAAGAAGTAGAGATAGGCTTCACACATCGGCCAATTTTGTAAGCCCCAGTTTTCGGTACTTTCTGATGGTTCATAATTTTGTCGTCGGTTCATATTCGTATACTAGACCTACACCAATTTATTCTGAATCCATCGCACCCGCCCCCTTTACCACCCGTTCATCAAGAGCGGAGTGAGAGCTGAAAAGAAAAGACCCTACAAATAAATAACTACTCCTGTGGCTGATCCTCTCTAGCCATCAGCGATCTGACCGTATTTCTTATACCGGGCGGGAACAGAGAGTGCGTTTGAATGTGCCGCAGGTGGGCGCGCAACAGTTGCAGAGATTACACAATTTAAGTCGGTTACAGACACTAGGTTCCACTGCACCTTTGCCAGTGCGTCCATGACGAGGCAGACTATTGTCCATAACGACAACAATTGTAACCGAGGTGTATTCATACGGCTTCTAACTCGGTTAAAATTGATGCCGTTGTGTTGTGTGCCTGTTTATCGGCAACCAGCACACGGCGGAGCGCAAATGGTTGTTTGTAACCGAGCTAAAAGTCCAATTTACGCAAGAACGAAGCGCCTTTGCGTGAGGGCGCTGTTTCTGTGAGGTGAATTTTTTTTACGGCTTCTAGGTCGGTTTCATATGGTGCAGTTGTGTTGCTTTACTTCTAACCGAGGAACACGAAGCAAGGCAGAGCCAAGAGGCTGTCTGTAACAGAGTTAAAAATAATAGCAATGCGCGCGCGCGCTCTGTGCAAAACGACGCTGTTTCTGCGACCCGAGAGGTTTTTAAAGGCTTTTAACTCGATTACATTCGACACCATTGTGTTTGCTGCACCTTCTTGGACCGCAGACAAAGACGGAACCTATGGCGTGACTGAAAACGAGTTTAATGACAGGAAAACGCGTAAGTTGAGCGCTATTGTGTAGAGACGCTGATGCACTGCCATATGCGCATGAAGACGGTTTAAAACTCGGTTACATCCACAGCTGCTGTGCTGCTAGACTCATTACCTACGCACGGTAGCCCGTCCCAAAAGAAGTCGACTTTTCCAAATACCGCAGGCCACCCCGGCAAACTGCCATTGGGCCTCAAATTAGCGCGTGCAAATTTTTTTTTAAAAATTTTAATATTAAGAGGTCGCGGGCGGCCATTTTCAGGCAAACGTGAGACCCAAAAACCAAGATGGCGGTATGAAAAAAATATTGAAGTATTGAAATATTGAAAAAAACTTGCCAGTCTGAACATCTTTCTCTATGCTGTCCGGGTCTTCAGCATCCAGTTCCTTCAGAGACAGATATTTAACATACCCCTCACGGTCCAGGAGCCTCTTGACATGAACAGGTAGAGTAGTGTTGATTGTACTTTCTAGTACACCCCACATGGTGGATAGAATAGGCTCCTTCTCTGCCTTTCCATTATGGCCAACACGAACAGGTGGAGAAACCTGAAACAAACATATGTATGGTTAACCGCTGGCAACTCTGGGAAGTACGAGGTGGGCTTCCCTTTCTGAAACGGGCATCTCCCTTTATCGCAGAAAAGCCAGTGAGAAATATGAAGGCCATGACGAAGAGAAGTTCACCGGTAATGTGTCATCCAGAAACTTCAACCTTGAGTGCGTTATGACAGTTTGCCCCACACTTAGATTTACCTTAAGAAACTGTTTACTGCTTATGCCATAATCTCATTCCTGTTAAATATGACACCACAACAAAAAATGAAGCCAACAATGGTCATCAACTAAATGTTTTCCCCACTTGCCTCCACCGTGTGTGGCTTTAGTAGTATTAACTAATATTTTGAAACAAGCACTATGCAAAACACTAACCTTAGGTGTTGAACAATCTGAAGCTATTAAGAAAGGAGTGTGCCCATTGTCGCACTGGTCTAGTTTGGGCAAACTGTTGTCTACGCCATCCACACCTTCAGCTTCCGCTTCTGCTTGATGAATCCTGCAGAACACACATTTACACATTGGACAATAGGTACCGGGAAAAAGAGACAAAGATAGAAAAGGAAACTACTGGAACCATATTAGTTGCAATAAAGGTTTTAGTGTTACCTATTTAAATATTTTGGCATTCTGCAGAAACAAAGATTGCAAAAAAAAAAATACACAAAAAAACTGGAACCCAAATTGCAGTATGGGCTTTAGTTTTCCTTACTTCAAGTTGAAGTAAATAGGTCATATAACTGCCTCAGTGCATTAATCCATATGGAGAAAAAAATCAGAAAAGGCAGAAAAATCACACCACATAAAAATGCAAACGGGCAAGGTTGCACTCCTCTGAAGTCTGCAGAAGGCCTCATAGCTCTCAAGTATCTTCACTTTCCTCTTTCTCTTTAACCCGCATACTCCTTCCACTCATCACCTGGCCATCCCATTCCATCCGTCCCGCTCACCTGATGCTGCAGCGCACTCCTGTTACTGGGGTCTGGTGTCACCATCACTGGAATGCTCGGACTACGAAGAGATGCATCACCGGTCAACTTCTCAGGCGATTCCATACTTGACTTCTCTGATGACTCCATGCTCCCCAGATCACCAGCCAGGTTGAAAGGCTTAATCTGCAGCAACAAAGAGAACTGTAGACCAGTTTGAGACACACTGCCTTGTCAAGCCGCACGTGCAATGTAATTTGAAGCGGAAAGAGAAGCTTCGACGCTCCGTCTCCATCCCTCATGGAGCATCCCTTGGATGTGCGAGAGAGGGAGCGTCGAAGACCCTGCGCCCCCCCCCCCTCACCGCACCCCATTCCGGTTTAGGCCTTGTTTCGGACCAAACCCCCCGCCCCCTCTGGTTCCGGTCTAGGCCTCCTTCGTACGAGCCCTCTGCCCCCAGTCCAGGTCTGGGCCGACCTCACCCCACCCCCTCCGGTTTAAACCTTGAGTCTGTCCTGCCCCGCCACCCCTCTGCTTACAGTTTGGGTATTTACTTACGGCCCCCTCCCCCTCCCCGATTCCGGCCTAGGCGCCTAGTTTCGGACGTAACCCCCCGTCCCCTCTGGTTCCGGTTAAGGCCTCCTTCGGACCCAAGCCCCCCCCCCCCCCCCCCCCCCCCTTCAATTTAATCCCGGTCTGGACCTACTGAAGGTCCGATTCCTCCCCCCCCCCCCCTGCCCTGCCACCTCTCCCCCTGGTCCAAGTCTGGGTCATGTCCTAGCCCCCCCCCCCCCCCCGGGGTGTTCCGGTCTAGGCTGGTCTAGGCCTGCGTAGGGTCCCGCTCTACTATCGTGAAGTTGGCCAACTCCGGTATGAAAAGTTGGCCAACATTCTCGGGGACCGTCCCTAAGCGACAAATACACCGCAACGTCGTCAAGACGGCGCAAAACATCATTCCGTGGACAGATAGAGTCGTGCAAACCGGCGATTGATCTCACAGACGTATGCGAAATTAAATCGAGAGTATAACAGCCGGTCTCAAGGCCCCCCACCCCGTCCTCGAGAGCCAACATCCCAACAGCTCCACATAGCGACACCGGCTCTTCGGCAATGCTCCTAATGGAACACGACAGCACACACACCACGACCTGTCTCGAGACTTCCTACCCCGTTCTCGCGAGCCAACTGCATTTAAGGTTTTAACACACGCCACTGACATGTTGGACCGTGAGAAAACTTCTATCGCGGCCTTAAAATAAAGTCAACAGCGGTGGTTGCCTAGACACCGGCTTTTGAGCTTTCAACTCGCGCTACCTTCAAGTTAAATGGTAATAAAACCTCTAACACGGTTCCACAAATTAAACGAAGAACAGCTGGTGCCTAAACACTTGCTTTTAAGGTTTTAACTCTCACCACCTTCATGTTGGATCGAGTTTAAACCTGAACCGTGACTTTAACTATTAGGTCAACAGCAGTGGTTGCCTAGACACCGGCTTTTTAGGTTCTAACTAACGCTACCTTCGAGTTGGATAGAGTTCAAACCTCTACCGCGGCTCCACAAATTAAATAATCATCAGCAGGTGCCTAGACACCGGCTTGTGAGGTTCTAACTCGTGCTACCTCCAAGTAAGATAGACTTAAAACCTCTAACGCGGTTCCAAAAAATAAGGGAACAACAGCTAGTGCCTAAACACCAGCCTTTGAGGTTTTAACTCTCACCACATTTATGTTAGAACGAGTTAAAACCTCTACCGTACCTTTAAAAATTAAGTCGACAGCAGTGGTTGCCTAGACACCGGCTCTTTAGGTTCTTACTCGCGCTACCTTCGAGTTGGATAGAGTTAAAACCGCTACCGCGGCTCCAGAAATTAAATAAACAACAGTAGGTGCATAGACACCGGCTTCTGAGGTTTTAACTCGCGCAACCTCCAAGTTAGATAGAGTTAAAACCTAAACCGCGGATAGGTTTTACCTCCATCGAACTTTAAGGTAGCGCGAGTGAAAGCTTCGGAATCAGATGCATAGGCACCTAATGTTTTGATTTAATTTTTGGAGCCGCGGTTTAGGTTTTAACTCTAACTCGAAGGTAGCGCGAGTTAAAACCCCACAAGCCGGTGTCTAGGTACCTACTAATGTTTATTTAATTTGTGGAGCCGCGGTAGAGGTTTTTAATCTATCTAACTCGAAGGTAGCGCGAGTTGAAACCTCAATAGCCGGTGTCTAGGCAACCACTGCAGTTCACCTAATTTTTAAAGCCGCAGTAGAGGTTTTAACTCTATCCAACTCGAAGGTAAAAAAGCCGGTGTCTAGGCAACCACTGCTGTTGACTTAATTTTTAACGGTACGGTAGAGGTTTTAACTTGATCTGACATAAATGTGGTGAGAGTTAAAACCTCAAAAGCAGGTGTTAAGGCACCCACTGTTGGTCCCTTAATTTTTGGAACTGCGTAAGAGGTTTTAACTCTATCACACTTGATGGTAGCGCGAGTTAAAACTTTAGAAGCAGACATATAGGCACCAACTGTTGTTTATTTAATTTGTGGAGCCGCAATAGAGGTTTTAACTCTATCTAACTCGAAGGTAGCGCGAGGTGAAACCTTAAAAGCCGGTGTCTAGGCACCTACTTTTGTTTATTTCATTTGTGGAGCCGCGGTAGACGTTTTAACTCCATCCAACTCGAAGGTAGCGCGAGTTGAAACCTCAAAAGCCGGCGTCTAGGCAACCACTGCTTTTGACTTAATTTTTGGAGCCGCAGTAGAGGTTTTAACTCGGTCCGGCATGAATGTGGTGAGAGTTAAAACCTCAAAAGCAGGTGTTTAGGCACCCACTGTTGGTCCCTTAATTTTTGGAACTGCGTTAGAGGTTTTAACTCTATCACACTTGATGGTAGCGCAAGTTAAAATTTCAGAAGCAGATATATAGGCACCTACTGTTGTTTATTTAATTTTTGGAGCCGCAGTAGAGGTTTTAACTCTATCCAACTTTAAGGTAGCGCGAGTTAATGCTTCGGAATCAGATGCATAGGCACCTACTGTTTTGATTTAAATTTTGGAGCCGCGGTTTAGGTTTTAACTCTATCTTACTTTAAAGTAGCGCGAGTTAAAACCCCAAAAGCCGGTGTCTAGGCACCTACTGATGATTATTTAATTTGTGGAGCCGCGGTAGAGGTTTGAACTCTATCCAACTCCAAGGTAGCGCGAGGTAGAACCTAAAATGCCGGTGTCTAGGCAACCACTGCTGTTGACTTAATTGTTAATGTCACGGTTCAGGTTTAAACTCGATCCAACATGAAGGTGGTGAGAGTTAAAACCTTAAAAGCAAGTGTTTAGGCACCAGCTGTTCTTCGTTTAATTTGTGGAACCGTGTTAGAGGTTTTATTACCATTTAACTTGAAGGTAGCGCGAGTTGAAAGCTCAAAAGCCGGTGTCTAGGCAACCACCGCTGTTGACTTTATTTTAAGGCCGCGATAGAAGTTTTCTCACGGTCCAACATGTCAGTGGCGTGTGTTAAAACCTTAAAAGCAGTTGGCTCGCGAGAACGGAGTAGGAAGTCTCGAGACAGGTCGTGGTGTGTGTGCTGTCGTGTCCCATTAGGAGCATTGCCGAAGAGCCGGTGTCGCTATGTGGAGCTGTTGGGATGTTGGCTCTCGAGGACGGGGTGGGGGGCCTTGAGACCGGCTGTTATACTCTTGATTTAATTTCGCATACATCTGTGAGATCAATCGCCGGTTTGCACGACTCTATCTGTCCACGGAATGATGTTTAGCGCCGTCTTGACGACGTTGCGGTATATTTGTCGCTTAGGAACGGTCCCCGAGAATGTTGACCAACTTTTCATACCGGAGTTGGCCAACTTCACGATAGTCCCGCTCTCCTCCCCCGTTCCGAAGTGAGCTTACTCCCGGCACTCGCGGAATACCCCATAGGCACGAGCGCCGGTTGGGTGAGCAACGGAGTCCCTTTCGCTCGCCCGCTTCGGGCTCGGACGTTGCCCTCAATGTTCCACTAACCCTTAAGTTCACCTGGCGGTTTGACTTGCGAAGCCCTGTATGTCCACTGCCCCCTCCTTCGGCCGGGGACCTGGTAAACTTGCGGCACGAAATGGCAGGGCAGGTGTCCGGGCGGTCGCCACCCGCCCATTTCCTGGCTCGCATACCAAAGCTGTACTTACCCTGTTGATGGCACTCGACGCTCTTGTGTTGATGGCCCCAAAACACACAACACGACGTGCTCCGCGCGACTTCTCGCCAGCGACTGACACCACGACGCGGCACTCCCGGCGCGACCGATGGAGTCCGAGACGCAGTCACAACAAACAAGTCTCGGTCGGCCAGGCGGTGCGGCGCTGCTGCCGCGGTGCGCTGGCTGGGCGGTCTGGCCCGGTGGCTGGCAACAGTGAGCAGCGCTGCGGGCTAGCCCGACTCGGCACGACTCGGTCGCCTGCTCTCGCGCGGCGTCCACCGCAACCCGACCGCAGCGGCTTCGCCCGTAGGCTAGGAGCACAGCCCCAGACGATTTACAAATTATCTAACGCTGTTCCCATGCCGGGCCCGGGACGCATGAGGACATTTCATTCGCGCTCGTCTCGGCTTAGTGTTTTTGATTACTAGCGCCTATGGATCATCGATATTCGTGAAATAATACTGCACAGATAACTTAGGGCTAAAATTAGTCGAATTTTGACTAATTCTGACGTTTTGATTAACGTGACTTTTTGACTTATTGTGACGTTCTGGACTAATTTTGACCTATAAATTAGTAACGTCGACTTTTTTGAGGAATTTGATTAAAACTTGACATATTTGACTATCAGTGACTTATTTGACTTAAAATTGACTGAATTTTGCCCCCAGCAACGACTTGTCGAAGTCAGGGACCCCTCGGTCTAAAGGGTATTACTTATTCAAACTCATATTGTAATCATGTATGGATCACCAATTCAAACCGAGCAGTTGTAACAGATAACCTAAAAAATCGTATTCTAACAACATCGCTTGGTGTTTATGGTGAGATAAAGTTTGTTGGCAATATTAATTGACGTATATTCTTGCATTCTGAAGGGTTGACCCTCTTTGTTTCCCTTCTGTATTTGGTAGGTTCTGTTGTGATTGGAAAGAGAAGCAACATTGGGTCTTAACAGATTTGCCTCATGTTCAATGTACTTCAGAGCGGCCTGTACTCCTAGAAGGTGCAGTGCACACAGCTTTTATTGCTTGCAATCTAAATAATCAACTCAGCTTTTGTTTCCTTTCAGTGTCTGATATATATAAGGAAATAGAAAGAACATTGGTTTCATCAGATTAACCTCTCAGGAGTTCAGTTCATGTCGCTGCAAGATAAGGAGGGATAAGATGTAAGCAGCAAATTTTCAACTTCACATTTCACCCTTTCTGTTATAGTCCTTTCTTCTTTTAACTCCTTGTCCATCTTCCTGTTTGTTCCTTACTGTGCTGATTATATTTTTCAATAACTTTGTAACTGTTGAAACTATAGCTACAATTGTTTTCTTTTTTCAGGATTATTTTAACACACCAATCACAGTTGTGAAGCTTCCTAAAGCTGTAATGGAGACAAACTAGTCAATCTCTCATGGTCTAGACGGATTTCTTGTCGTAAACTGCCATCTTTACTATATTTAAGCCAGTTACCCAAGAACTTCTTATAAGTTTCATGGCATTACTGCCATGCTGTTTGCTGGCACAGCTGCCTCATTTTCTCTAGTAGCCTGAGGAAGCTTTATGCTGGCGGCTACTGGATTCGCGCCCTAAAGTACATGGCCTAGAGCTGTCCGGCTATCTCTCTGGCCCCTTATGGCCTGTCCAGCTCAAATGCTACCACGTCGAAGCACTCTAGGTAGCGCTTCATGGGAACCTTCTTCTTAGTCACCCGGCAGGTATCAGTCACTGCCAAGACACACGGTGAGTGGTACATGTGACTGTTGTTGATGTGTTTTGGGCCCTCAGCTTCAACAAAAATGTGATTTTTAACTCATTTTTTGTTGTTGAAACTGTATCTACAATTGTTTTTATTTTTCAGGATTATTTTTAACTCAGAAAAGTTCGACTGTTCCACGAGCCTCATCTCTTTCAAACTGGAATTTGGGGCAAATGCCACGCCATATGATTTGTTTGACCGAGACCGTGCTTCATCTATGAGATTTAATGTGTACAACCCATGGTATGTTTTCTTCAAAGTACTTGAACTTTTATGCACCTGTCACTTTTTTGGGACTTATACTAATCTATATTATTACTTGCAGGTTCCATACATAGGTGCACTTTGCTCTTAAATTTCCTCATATTGTATATTATTTTGAAAAAAGTTTGTGAACTTGCATTTAGTCCTTAATCAATCTGTCCAATTGAAGGTACACATGAAATGTCATATGTCTAAAGTCTGAAGTAAATGAAAACAAGATGGACCAAGTATGTGTTTTTTTTTGTGCTCATTTCCTTAGGGAGAATTGGGGGTCCATTTTATCCCGGAGTGTTTGAATGATGGTTGCCTTGGCGCTTCAACCCCTGCTCCGGAAGGGGTGCGCGCAGTGAAGGGGTTATGGCTGTTTATATTTTGCACATCATCACTTCCAGCAAGTGAGCAGATTACACTTTGTGTGCCATTAGCCGAGTGCAGCTTGTCAAGGGTTGTTCTGGAAAATATTCAATAATATTCAATGAATTATTTTTTTGTATTATTTTTTTTTTGGGGGGGGGGGCAGGGCTGTAGGGTTGGCAGCAGCTGGTAGTCACTTTTCAGTGCCTTCTGCCACACATAGGAAGTGTCTGTCGGTTCTTTGTTTTTGTTGTTGTTTGTCAAGAAAATGGCCGCCATCGAAGCGGCTTGTGTTGGCTTGGATATCGGTTTTACTTGTATTTATTCTAAAGTTTAGAATACAAATCATCAACTGATGGTAGTGGGAGTACTGCTATCGACCCTGGAGCATGTTAGAAGACATGTCACCTCTTGCAACTGTGTGCACTGTGCTTGCAAGCTGCTGCAGTAAGTGTTGCCTGCAGCCAGCAAAATACACTTGGTTCAAGATTGACCTATCAATGGGAAACATTTGCAAACAACATGGAGACAAGCTGTATAAGGTGTCACTCTGCGTTGGCCATTATCATGCTTCGTGTAATGAATAGTAAATCCAGAGTGTTAAGAAAAAAATGCTAAAGCTACACCAACTACAATAAGGACGCCCGAGTCATGCAGGTTAGTGTGCGCTCTCTGGTGCAACAAAGGAGCTGCTGCAGAAAATGTTTGCTCCAGAAAACTGCGGTGTACTATGTGCAGCCAACTGCGGTGTACTAACCGCAGCCAACTGCGATATGGAAACTGCGTTTGTTGCGGTCTCTGAAGTGCAGCCCGCAACTACCTGCTCGTGCAAAAGTAGCCCCACAGGGAACTGCGGTGTACTCACCGCGGGGAACTGAGGTGTGTATACCAGTTCCCTGCGGTATGCTGGACTCCGCAGCTGGGGCTGCGGTATTTTCAGGTAACCGCAGTAAATTGGTACACCGCAGGTAAATGCGTTGGATACGCCGCAGTTCAAATGACAAATGACCCAGGCCCCCACTAACCTAACCTAACCGAGCGTAACCCACTCGAGTCACTGATACGCCCCTTCCTGACAGGCGCGAGACGCATACTGACCTCACCCAACCTGCGGATTTCAAATTTTAGACCACTCGTAAATAGTATCTTGGTAACCGCCTGAGCTGCGGTGCCCCTGAGGGGAGGTTGACTCTCGTATGATGCAAGAAAAATGTGGTCTAAATTTGAGCTTTCAACGTCGAACCGTTCTCGAGTAATCGTGCGGACAGAAACAAACAGACCAAACAATTTTGACCCAGTCGGTCAAGGGCTTCGCTATCGCTCAGCCAAAGATACGTAGGTAATGTTACTGAGGTGTCAACTACAATACATAGTCTGAGAAAAATTAGGGGAAAATTTAGAGGACCACTATAACTGTTTGACCATCCCCAACAAATTTCACAAGTGGACCTTAACTCTAATTGTGGTACGGGTCAAGCCATTTTTATCCTCACGAACTGCTTTAAAAGAAAAACAAAAAAGAACTCTTTTTTTGAGAACGTAGACTTTGTGTCTGGAGAACATCCGCAAACGGCCGGTCAACAATCGCTAGTCAACCGTGGTGCCGCTCGGAGTACTTGAACCGCCAGTGGGTGGCAGCTTCTGAATTTCACTGAATGTACGGAATAATATGGAAATAAAAACTGTCATGCAGAACGCAATTGTGTTCTGGGATGGACTCGTCCTCTGATCTCTAAGTCCAAATTCCAGATAAAAAGATTAAATGAAAATATTTGATAGCATCATTGGTGTCAAGCATTACAATCATAAACGTAACGGCAAAATATATTTTCGATATTTTCCTAACATATCATTAGGACGTAGCCGCTGTCGCGGACTGCGCATTCCTTGTTGCCAAACAAAGTACTCCGGGCGGCACCACGGCAGAGTCGATTGTTGACCGCGACCGGTGCCTCTCTTTCCCAAAAATATCACGGGCCGGAAAAAAACAGCATTATCAGAACATTCCGACGTTACGGACGTTACTTTGCTACTACATTTGCTGTAGCAATGAAGAACGAGTATTGCGCTCGCCCTGTCTGTTACCACACTTTTATCTCGAAAACCACATAACTGGAATGTGATTTTGATCGGACTGTGATGTAGTTTAAACCTCACGAACTGTTTACAAAAAAAAACGAAAAAAATTAATATTTTTTTTTGGAAACGTAGACACAGTGTTTAGGGAATAAGCCCTGCCGCCGGTCAAAAATCGCTCGTGCACCGTAGTGCCGCTTGGAGAAATTGGACCGTCAGTGAATGGCAGAGGCTAAAGTTTACTAAAAGTACGAAATAATAAGAAAGTAAAGACTGCCGTGGTGAACGCCATTGCATTCTGTGATGGACTCGTCCTTTGATCTCTATTAAATACATGTTCCACTTTTCCAAAATTAAATAAAAATATTTATGATGACACCGTTGATGCCGAACACTACAAACATGGACGTAATGACAAAATATATTTTCCTAACATATCATTGGGACGTAGCCACTGTCGCGGACTGCGCATCCCCTATTGCCGAACAAATTACTCCGAGCGGCACCACGGCAGAGTCGATTGTTGACCGCGACCGGTGCCTCTTCCCCGCTGCTCTGGCGGCCCTCTTGGGTCTCAGAAAAAGAGTAATTTCATTTTTCGTTTTTTTTCCCCAAAAAAATTGCGCTGTCTGCATCACAGGCCGATAAAAACAGCAACAACAGAACATTCCTGCGTTATGTGGTTGTCAAGATGAAAGTAAAAACAGAAAGGGCGATCGCAAAACTCGTTATTTACTTTTTAACTTCAAAAGATCCCGATAGAATTTCATGTAAGGTACGTGTGCACAGATGACGAGCCTTTCCATGAACGCTCTGCATTCACCCGGACAGTCTCATTAATTTGGGAGATGAGTGTAGAAACAGACAAGGCAAGCGCTAAACTCTTTCATTTTGCCTCTGTGTGCGATACCATAAGAAAACTCCAATAAATTCCGATAGAAATTCATGTGAGGTACGTGCACACAAAGAACGAGCCTCTCCATGAACGCCGTTGCGTTCACCCGGACAGTCTTGTTTTTTGTTTGAAGAGTCAATGAAATTGGTAGAAGCCAGATTTATAAGTCGAACGAATCAATCTGAACAGATATGATCACATGACCATTATAAAGTTATATGTTCCATATACATTACCCATATTACGGCGTGCATTCATTTCATCATTCAATATGAAACACTAGCTGTTAAATACTGTTCCTTACCTGACTCTTGATCGCAGCGCATAACATGGACCGACCCAAGGAGGGCGCGACTAGAGGCGAAGACTGCGTCGCGGTTACTCTACGGTTCTGGTTGTGGTTTCTGGGGATGTCCGAGACGTCGAAGACAAGATACTTCAATGTAGCACGCATCGTGTTCCAATCAAAGGTTCGTCGCAGGCAAGTCGTTGCGCTGCTAAACAGAAAATGCAGGAGTTTGTGATCCTTGATCTACTTCAGTACAGCCCAAAGTACACAGGCCCACCGTCAAACCTCGTTGCCGGTTCCGCTCCGCTGGCACCTCGGTTTGACGGGGGACTTGGCCAGCTTGGCCTGCTGGCGGCGATTGCTGGGTCCTCCGGCCCCCGCCTCAAGTCACTCGGGATGTGTCCGACGGTACATATTTATGTACCGATAAAAATCGCTAACGTCAGCCCGACCCGACTCGCGACGGAGTGCGCGTTGCAGGCGCACCGAACTCAGCGGCCAACACCGACCTAACAAATTTAACAATTGTCATAGAACGGAAACGTGACAAAATTTGAAAATTGTGGCCACCGGACGATTGTTAACGTCATAAAAGTAGTCTGTCTTCCAAATTTGAATTCCCTTCGTAAACGATAAGTCAGCGCACACACGTCCACCCGAACTAACAGTCGGCATCAGACTACACTGGTAATGCAGGAATGTGACATCACGCTCCAATGACTGACACGTGTCACATTGCTTTGAATCTTGTGTCCCATTGGTTGAAATGTGATGTCACATTTGTTTTAATGTGACGGGTAAGAAGGGCGCCCGAGTCACACTCGAACGAATGTGACACTGCAGTACGAGGAATGTTACACTTGTCACATTCTTTGGGACGTGATGTCACATTCCTGGATTTCCAGTGCATAAGGCCGGCTCCTGTCCGTTTCTACCAAAACGTGTCGGGACAGGATAAAAATTAATAAATTCTTGAACACTGAAACAAAGGAGAAAGGCACGTTCCACTACATCACTACCGCTCACGGTTAGTTGGCATGGTGGTTTCGCTTTAACTTAAATCGGTGCCAAATACGAAATAGCCAACGTTCAGAAGAATCTATTCTGCATGGTCTTTTGCATATTAGTGTTTATACATTTTTGCCCCGGGAGTGTATTTTCAACAATCTCCGTCCACGGGTGTTCTAGATGGCATCGGTGATCAGAGGGGTCCAAATAGGTCCAGTCACCGCGGACAGAGGGGTCCAGGTCCGTCCATGATGCTAACTGGACTACTGGGGTCGAAGTCAGTTCGGACTCGGGGAGTCCAAGCAGTGTGTGGAGGACCAGGGCGGTCGAGGTCCGTCCACTGGTTTAGTGGGGTCGAAGTCCGATCAGACCCGGGGGGTCCAAGCGGTGTGTGAAGGACCAGGAGTTCTCTGCAGTCCGCGTGGACCAGGGGGGTCCCCCGCACTTCTGTGCGGTCCCCGTGGACCCGAGGGGTCAGGAACAAATTACTGTGGGTCCTCGTGGACCCCGGGGATCCGGGTTGGATTTCCTGAGGGGTGATTCTCAGAATACAGGTCACTTTCAAGCCACCTATACTTTTCGAAAAACATGTAAAAAATGTCCGGTTTTTTCATACTATCCTTCAGATGGCACTACTAGGAATAGATTTGGAGAACGGCGATGATAGATTCCGCCTCCCTGCAGGTATACAGGTCCTGGAGTGTTGACGTGGCTACGGAGCTCACACCTTCCTATGAAAAATAGCGAAGTGTTCCCCTCGGCCTAAATATACGCGATTTGTATAGATATATCGGTGTATCGATATAATGAATACGATATATCGAGTCACTTTTGAACGATGCGATATATCGGTATATCGATAGAAATGTGCCGCTATCGAATGAATATTGCATGAAATTTACGGGCGAGCTAAAATACACCCGTCGTGCCTGCGCTCGAGGAACACAAAACAAAACTGGGCTGCAAGAGCGACGCGCGTATCGAGCTAACCTATACACGCCTGAGACCATGACAGAAGCATTCGCGAGGGCGCTGCGCAGAGCCGAGGCTGAGGAGCGGGAGTGGTGGGCCGAGACGAGCCCAGCCGAGCCATCGGGTGCAGTTTCTGTCTCACAGTGTTAAAGACCATTTTATTTTGCATCACTTCAGCCTAATTTCATGAAAAGAGCCTCTATTTGTACACATTTTCCGTTTTTGATATCTAGTGCGCCTCGCTTTTGTAAATGTTAGGTAAAATTACGCGTTTTTCACGTTTTTAAGCATTCCATACAAAATTCATTCGAAATATCGACATATCGATATAATTGACTTGAAATGTCGATATGCGATATATCGAATAATTTTGATATCGATATATTCCATATCGACACATTGGAATACGTTGCCCATCTCTACCTCGGCCACCGCCGGGTAGTTTCTACTATAACAACATCGAAGTTTGCCTCCATCTGGCTTGTCTTACACGCTAAATGCTTCTGTACAATTTTGTGCAGAATTCCGTACGAATTTGTGCATACGCAGCTTATGTACAAAGTCGTACGTTGTTATGTACAATATTGTACGCAATTGTGAACAATTCTTCAAAATTGTACATAATTTAAGTACGAATTCGTACGTAAGCTGCGTATGCGTAAATTCGTACGCAATTCTGAACAAAATTGTACAGAAGAATTTAGTGTGTACTCCCCCCCCCCTTTCCCTTGTAGTAAGGTAGGCGTACGCCAGACCGCGTGGTGGCGTGACAGGTTTCGCTCACCGCGAATCACTGTCCCGCCACTCCTTCTGACCTCACCCAACCCGCGGATTTAAAATTTTAGACCACTTGCAAAAATTATCTTAGAAACCGCTTGAGCTGCGGTGTCCCTGAGGGGAGGTTGACTCTGGTATGATGCAGATGCAAGAATGATGTGGTCCAAAATTAAGCTTTCGACGTCGAACCGTTCTCGAGATATCGCGCGGACAGACACACAAACAGACAGACAAAACATTTTTGACCCAGTCGGTCCAGGGCTTCGCTGTCGCTCAGCCAATAAATCGATACTGAAACAAAATAAGGAGGGATTAGTGAAAGCATTCATTTACAGCATGTATTTGTATACATTACATGCATAGAAACCATAAGCTCGGGTCCCCCCCCCCCGCCCCCCTCCCAGACCATCCCAGACTCGACCACAACAGTCTTAAGTCTTGTTCGGCACTGATTGACACCAGATTGAAGCGAGAAAGAAGAGCGAAGCGCCAAAAAAACGAAAGTCTGTTTCGGCTCGTGAACGGAGCAAAATAAACTACGGAGTTCACATTCTGAAACGCAAATACACCGGCCTGGACCGGCAACCGTGTCACTTGGGAACTTGCGACTTTCTGGAACTAAAGAGGACTTCAACAGACAACTTCAGGTGACGCAATGAATTTTGTAAATGAAGTCCTAGCAGTCGTAGGTGCGACACGGTGTTCACAACGTTGATGCGTACTTACCAGAATTCAAGTCAAACGCCAAAGCTCGAGCAACAACAACCGCCACCACTATGTCAGGCCCCCACTCAGTCGAGGTTAGGCCATTGTTGCCAACATGATTTGGTCCCCCGCCGGTGGTTCTTCTGGCCCGTGGCGGAACATTGTGAGAACTCCGTGGCCAAGAGTGGAATTTTGTGATATACCGACTTTGCCTTACCACTGCTCGACTGTGGTTGCATGAGGGTGGTCTTAATGGTCCGGTAAATCAACCTCTAATTTGTGGCTCCAAGCTAGGAGTTGCCGACGCAATGTTGGGACCAAGTGAGCGCGCGAAAACTGCTGCAGTTTGAATGAACTCGGACAATAGGAAAGCTACGGAGTTCACATTTCGATCCTCTTGGGCGTCCTGCTCACGTGATCTGATAACAAGTGTGCTATTTTTCTACTTCGTCTTGTAATGTAAGTGGCTAGCTACTATCTATCAAAATTTACGCAGCGGCCGGGCAATCAAAAGTGACCCGTATTCTGAGAATCACCCCCGACCCCTGTCTTTAGCTGTCGCTCTGTCGGCCAGGTCCGCCCCTAGCCGCTTCATGGCATCTCTCCTGGCCGGGGTTGTTAACGTGACTTTTAAAACTAGCGCGTTATCGTTACCGATAGTTTCCATTTTTGTAACGCGGTAACGTTATCGTTGCCACTGTTTTGAAAAGTAACGCGTTATCGTTACCGGTAACGCACTAACGGCGTTACCGTTACTCACTTTTTGGGAGGCTGTTTTTGTGAGAGGCCCTTCCTAGACTTTTTAGACTGTCAAAATACATCTGTACGGACGATTGAACAGCGAATCTGTGAAACTATTTGACAAACGCACACCAAAGAAAATGTTCGTCAGATCAGCACTTTTAGCTTTACGGATTTAGTGGCGGTGTTAAAGTTTTTGCTTTGACGCTACACAGGATCGGCGAGTTTACTTCGTCATTAGCCGCATAGTCTGGGTTTAGCGTTGGCGCTAAAAATTTTGCTGCGTCTATACTTCACGGGAGATAGAATATGGGCACCCTAGCCGCTCATTTTTAGCGTGCGTTTCCTCGTCAGATGGTCATAAAAAATCGCATGACCGCAACCTAGAACTAGAAGCAAAACAAAGGAAACAAGAAGACAATTCGGCATCAATGATGCTAAAAAGAAGCTCGTTCTTTACCCAAGCTGTGCTTAAAAATGTAGTTTTGACGGCGTGAAATTTATATGACAGTTAAAATTAATTAAAAATAAACCCGCACGTAGAGTCAAAAAGAACGAATATTGCGCTGGCTCGGGCTGTTGAGACGCACATTGTCCCAAAAATCACCACATAACAATGGGACGTTCACTGATACAGTAGTGCCATAGACGATATCAGGCACTTACATTACTTTTAAATAAAGTATCTCTCAGTGTCATATTACATCTTAAACACTCAGAATAATAAGATACACTTTTCAAACACGGAAAAAACTGTTATTTGTGCATATTCATATCTTGGATTTGAACTTTCGATCTTTGGTTTGTATTGCTTGTATCTTTTGTATTTTGGCATTTCTTTGTCTGCCGATTGAACACGTCCAGAGCCTCTCAAGACTCTCGAAGCCCTCCTGTATCGCCCTCTGCCTGCCACTTTTGAAACACCGCGGACGTAGTTCCACAATCACCCGCTTCACACGCTTGAAAGCGATTGGTTGTTGATGACCCACAGACGTCTTCTTGCATCATAACGGGCGGAGTCACCGCCTTGCAACAATGCACAGGAGCTAGGTCCCCAACTGCAGGGCATGCCTGCCAGCGCTCGCCAGCGCATGCGAGAACTGTCCCGCGTCTACCATTGTCGTGGCGCTCTTTCCAGCCTTCCTAAACGTCAGAGTCAGCAGTGCCACGTTACTCGCGCTATTTTCGAAATTTACGCCAAGGATGTAGTGGCAACAGAATCGCTGCTGTAGATAATTTGACTTCACAACAGTTGGTGCTCGTGGTTCTGATAGTGTGACGCCTGGTGGCGCCTTCTCGCACTACGTCCATGCCCACTCAGGGCCTTCCCCGTCATAATTCCAACATCACCCGCTCGACAGTAGCGCCACGCCGGGACGCAGTTCCGAAGCCACCCGTTTGGCGCTAGCCCTAAAATAGGTTTCTCGTTTTTCACGAATAACTTACATTACACAAAACATTTCGTGATTCACATGCACCCAAAAAATTAGAAAAAAAATCTTCTTTTAAATGAATAGTTTGAAACAATACTTGAGGTACATTAATACTAAAACGAGCCTCATCAATTTTAGTGGGGGCGTTAGTGGCCGATATCAGGACCAACCTTTAATTTCATCCTGACGGGTTGAGCTCTTGCAGGCTGAAGGTACATACCCTAAGGTAACTTTTAAGAAGTGTTGCCCCGGTGGCAACACTGCACGAGTGCGTGGGCGGGCGGTTGCCTACCTTCCAGGGGCAAGGCACTGAAATCGTCCCTTTCCCGGCTTGTATCTCGCGAACGAGGGGACGCACGGTGTCCCGGGGGGTCTCGTTGCACTCGGCACACTTCCAGGTACTGAATGTGACCATCGGACCCGCCCCCCACCCCACCCCCGTGCGCTCAGAGGCGGGGTAGGGCGTGGGCGGGTGGGGCGTAAGTGCGTTTTCTCAACTATTTCGCGATTGGGGCACCGCTCAGCGTCGTCCGAGGTGTCACCGGACTCGGCTTGGTCGCGCGCACATGTGTGTGTGTGTGTGTGCGTGTGTGTGTGTGTGTGTGTGTGTGTGCGTATTTGTGCGTGTGCTGCTGCGAATCGAAAACCGCGCTCCTAGGCACCGGGCAACTCGTGGCTCAGCGTCGTCCGAGGTGTCGCCGGACTTGTCTTGGTCGCGCGCACGTGCGTGTGTGTGTGTGTGTGGGGGGGGGGGGCGAAGGGCGCTTTTTAGTGTATACGCGCCATTATACCGTGATCTTTCGGGGCATTGAATGCTTCGGCAAGAAAGTAAAATATAAATTCATTATGCTGTATTTAAATATTAACCATTTTAATGGACAAGTACAGGTGACGCAAACTTATCGAATTATCACGAATGAAAGTAACATTTAATCACAGAAACAATCAATCACAAAACTAGGAAACGCACAAGCAGTTGCACAAACCAACGACACAATCAACACTGTTTTTCTTGCACTTGCAATTACCAGTGCATGCTACTTGGCACCCGCAACTAACTATCGAAACATTTTCAACCTTGTGCGGAGGCAGTGTGGTCCACGTTTGGACCCACTGGTTGCCCTCAAGTATCCAGCCCCAGTCGGATGGAGAAGGCAGCTCCTGGACTGGTTCAAGTAGCTGCTTCCAGACTTGTGTCTGGAATGAAACACGTCGTGCACGCTGATACAGGGCGTCAGCTGTAGGCGGAATGCACTCGTGCCTCTTCCTGGACCGCAGTAGTTTTCGGCGAGCGTCAGTTACCGATTCGTAAGTCTTGCCTCTGCAATAATCAAAAGCAAAGTTAAGCATTGCATTTGTCATGTGTCTGTAAAGAGCCTCAGAAATACGATTTTTAAAAATAACTCACGGTGAATACATAGCAATGACGAACTTTTCTGGAACGTCTCTCGTCCCTTCTATGTTCCCCACACTCAGATCTGTCAGAGCTTCTATTGCTTCGGGAATCAAAGCAAGGGTTTTCCACACCGTCTTCTTGCCGATCGAGTAGATGCCGTCTACAGTGTCGCAGCCCGTGAACGCATGGAACGAGGGCAGCGCAAGACTTTTCTGAGGGCCTGTGGCAACGGTAATTAAAATGTTATGTCAATGTAAACAGGTTAGATAATGCGACATCGCCAATATCCCTTACCTAGAGCGCGGGTCAGTTCATGCACAGCAATATACTTCATGGTTTTACTGGCGGTATGCCGAATCCAAAGCTCCGTCAGGGCTCCATTCAACTGCTCAAATGCACAACACGCGAGCACGACTACATCGGTATCACAGGAAAATACCATGACCTTCGACATTCCCTTGCGTGCTGCGTCCGCGACGTGCACGAATAGCCGAGTATCAGCCTCCTCATGGTTGCACGGTGCCAAGTTTGTCAGGTCGGTAGAGGTAGAGCTGCAGGTGACATCCCTTGCTTTGATTCCCGAAGCAATAGAAGCTCTGACAGATCTGAGTGTGGGGAACATAGAAGGGACGAGAGACGTTCTAGAAAACTTCGTCATTGCTATGTATTCACCGTGAGTTATTTTTAAAAATCGTATTTCTGAGGCTCTTTACAGACACATGACAAATGCAATGCTTAACTTTGCTTTTGATTATTGCAGAGGCAAGACTTACGAATCGGTAACTGACGCTCGCCGAAAACTACTGCAGTCCAGGAAGAGGTACGAGTGCATTCCGCCTACAGCTGACGCCCTGTATCAGCGTGCACGACGTGTTTCATTCCAGGCACAAGTCTGGAAGCAGCTACTTGAACCAGTCCAGGAGCTGCCTTCTCCATCCGACTGGGGCTGGATACTTGAGGGCAACCAGTGGGTCCAAAAGTGGACCACACTGCCTCCGCACAAGGTTGAAAATGTTTCGATAGTTAGTTGCGGGTGCCAAGTAGCATGCACTGGTAATTGCAAGTGCAAGAAAAACAGTGTTGATTGTGTCGTTGGTTTGTGCAACTGCTTGTGCGTTTCCTAGTTTTGTGATTGATTGTTTCTGTGATTAAATGTTACTTTCATTCGTGATAATTCGTAAACATATAAATAATTGTTAATTATCAAATGATATATTTTATGCTTAAAGTGTATACAGTTAGTTTGTATTTTATGTATATAGATGCAATTTCGTGTTCTTTGGCTTTCGTTTTTAATTTATTTTGAAGCCCAGATTACCTTCGATAAGTTTGCGTCACCTGTACTTGTCCATTAAAATGGTTAATATTTAAATACAGCATAATGAATTTATATTTTACTTTCTTGCCGAAGCATTCAATGCCCCGAAAGATCACGGTATAATGGCGCGTATACACTAAAAAGCGCCCTTCGCCCCCCCCCCCCCACACACACACACACGCACGTGCGCGCGACCAAGACAAGTCCGGCGACACCTCGGACGACGCTGAGCCACGAGTTGCCCGGTGCCTAGGAGCGCGGTTTTCGATTCGCAGCAGCACACGCACAAATACGCACACACACACACGCACACACACACACACACACATGTACGCGCGACCAAGCCGAGTCCGGTGACACCTCGGACGACGCTGAGCGGTGCCCCAATCGCGAAATAGTTGAGAAAACGCACTTACGCCCCACCCGCCCACGCCCTACCCCGCCTCTGAGCGCACGGGGGTGGGGTGGGGGGCGGGTCCGATGGTCACATTCAGTACCTGGAAGTGTGCCGAGTGCAACGAGACCCCCCGGGACACCGTGCGTCCCCTCGTTCGCGAGATACAAGCCGGGAAAGGGACGATTTCAGTGCCTTGCCCCTGGAAGGTAGGCAACCGCCCACCCACGCACTCGTGCAGTGTTGCCACCGGGGCAACACTTCTTAAAAGTTACCTTAGGGTATGTACCTTCAGCCTGCAAGAGCTCAACCCGTCAGGATGAAATTAAAGGTTGGTTTCACTAACGTCCCCACTAATTCTTTTCCCTTGCCGCGGCCCGCTCATGTTAATGTCGAAAACCGCACGACGCTAGACCGTACCGTTTAAAAGATGGAAAGTTGCTCTCGAGGACGGGGTGCCTGGTCTCGAGCCCAGTTCCATTGCCAAAAGATCGCTACGATGGCCAAACCGCTACGATGGCCAGCGCTGCAAACCGCACCTCTCTAGGTGGCTCGGTTCTCCAGATATTCCCAAATGTTTATATCAAATGGACGCCATCTTGGATCTCGAGCACGGGGGAGCGCGGCGGGGTTTACTATGCACAAGACTGTATTCATTGTCCTATTCCACGGAGGGTCGGTTCTATAGCAAATTTGGATAGGGGCCTTCGTTTGGCCGTGAGAGGGGGTGCGCCCCCGCGGTCTATCTTCCCAATTATTTTATTTTTGGTATTTTATACCAATTGTAAAAATTTTCTAAGAAACTACCCAAGATACGGTGCCCTAAATGTGAGGTTGACTCTGATATGCTGGTAGGAAGATATGGTCCAAATTTCAGCCTTCTACGACTAACCGTTCTCGAGAAATCGCGCGGACAGACAGACACACCGATAGACAGACAGACAAAACATTTTTGACCCAGTCGGTCCAGGGCTTCGCTATCGCTCAGCCAATAATCCTTTTCCTCTTAAGATGTAGGCCGGCCCTTGACTTTTTGTGCATCTGAGACTGGCTTGTTGGTTTCTGAGGAACCTAAACAAAAATTGCAGTTAAAAGTGAATACTCAACAAAGAGTTCTCAGCAGATGTTATGTTACACTTACATTTTCTTTCTGCTTTGCCTGCGGTGTCTTCACGGAATGCTGGGCTTGCCGCTTCTCCACAAACGCAGCTATTCTGTCAGCCTGCGCTTTTGACGCTTTATTCGCAGTAGATACCTGTAAAAAGAGCTCGATGTAATGCGTCCCTTGATAACCTCATTGCACTGCGATAGACAGAGTCTATCGCGCCGAATAGGTAGGCCACCCACCCGGCTCGGCTGCCGCGCCCCGGTGGTCCGCGTGCGTCAAGCCATGTCGATACCCCCAACGTATCTATACATATACTTAATCTGCCCCCATCATATCACTATGACAAATGGGTGCCGGGTACAATTCAAGTACAGCGGCCACTGTAGGAGGTTCAATTTTTGGTGAGGGTCTCCCAAACACATAAGGAGAGGTTCTTCACCCAAAGAAGGGCGAGCACTATGACCCAAATTTTTGTACCTGTTGAGGGCGCGGTTTAAAGTGATCACCCGATTTCGGCCGTGTTACTAGATCCGGGCAACAGTAGAGGCTTAGGAGAGGCAGGTGTTAGTGGTGTTTGGGAGGGGGAGGGGGGAGGCAAGAGTTTTAACATACCCTACCTATATGTACGTTCAGCACCACGCAGGCAGGCCTCGCCCCTCACCTCTGCTCATGTAACACGCAGACCATTCGTTTCACCGAAGCTCCCTTCATCCCCCGCGCACGAAACAAGTGTGTGTGAAAGGGAAGGGGCGTTTCTTAAATATACGTAACGCACCGCTGACGACAGTCGTACGCGTGGAATTCGATTTACGAAGGTGGACTGCCAGTAACATCTTCAAATGTTAAGTAGCGTTTCGGGGAGAAGGGAAGAATACAAAGTGAGTAGCTGGACCGTGTTTTATAACTCTTCAGAGCTCTGCCCTCTTATACCTTATCAGTTTAGCCTCCGATTGTAACCGTGACGAGCGCCTGGTACACGGGCGAGCGCACGCGTGGGTGTTTTGCGGGTTGGCTTATCCCAACCATAGCAGGCGCCACAGACAATCATCGCAGCACATCGCAGCGTATCCCTAATATGTTCATTCATTACCGGGAGGACGTCGTCGAGATGGCGTGGTCTCAGGCAAACAGAAAGCGTATGTAAATTAAAATTCTCCTACGACCAGCAACGCAGCTGATGTATTCTGTTCCAGATACTTTTCGCTGTGTACGTTGTATCTGGATCGATACTTCTAGCAGACCAGCAAAGTACATCCTCAAGACAAGCATCTCAACTCAATTTCCAGCTGATTTCATTATCTACATCGGGCATCGGAGTTTTGATGCAGACTCAAGGAAAGCACGCAAGGGAATGTCTGCAGCAACTGTCTGTGTTATCGACGCAGGTCTATAGTTTGAGTGGCAAGAGAGGAAAGGTGAGGATAAATCCAAGGTCGCTTCCGAGGGGTCAACAACTCGGTGGGCACCGAAATTTTACTCCGAATTTACTCTGGTGTACCCCGAGTTACTCTGGCCTACTCCCGTTTCCTCCGACTTGTTCCGGCGTTCTCCAGGCTAGGGTATTGCATCTTTGTTTTTGTAACTTTTACTCCGTTTTACTCTGGCCTACTCCGACTTACTCCGGTTTATTCTAGCCTACTCCAGCTTACTCCGAGAGAAAAGTACTGCGTACGCAAAATATCCAAGTTGTCGACCCCTCGGTCGGTTCGCTCGTCGTGTTTTGTCGATGGGCCCACTCGGTGCAATCATTTAAAAACCCTGCAGTAAAACTAGCGTTATTTTTCAGTGATGTGGAACCATGTGCCTTTATGTTACCTAATGGTCATAGGTCGAATTGCCTACCTTACCCACTACCAGCCTCAAGTAGGGTGCTTCACTGTACTCAAACCGGATCGGAACAAGAACATCATTACGCCGATGACCGTATATATTATGACAAATCGAGGCCGTAGAACTCCGATGCTCCGGCGTAAGTCCGCGATGTTGGATGCCCGTATCTAGTTTTCAGAATGTAGTTATCATCAAATTAGGAAAAGTCGCGAGACATTTAAAGTCCTCTGTCCAGACATAAGTGTGCGTGTCAGCACTTGTCGTTGTCGTCGGGCTGTCCACAGAACCTTCGTTTACAATAGTTCGTTGACATAGAAAAATAACATGGCGCACGTACCTAGACAATGTGTTCCTGCTCCCGCCGCGATTTCTCATTCCGGAACGAGATTTGGCCATCTTCTTCTTCGTTGGTTTCGGAAGGCCTGTAGTGGGACACTCGATTTCCACGATCGTTACTGCTCCGTCGCATTCAACGACACCAAATTCCTTTCTATTCCTTTCTTGTAGGCAGTCGCGTCGTGGGTCGCCCCAATGTACAAGAACGCAGTAATCGTCTAAAGTAATACCCCTCCCCTGTTGCACAGCCCGAACACCAATCACAAGCGGCTGTGGCGCTGGGACGATTCATGCTTCCATAGGCAACCACACCTCGTCCTTTTACATACGCCGCCCTTTTCTGTGCGCAGGCGGCTCTGGAGCGCGTGGCTGCATCAAACAGACTTGTGGCTCGTGTGTGCACATTTTATTGCGTGATGTGCTTGATCGCTGGGATACTGCTTCAGCTGGCTCAGCTCTACGCACCGCATCAGCTCAGCGGTCCGCCAGCCTCCATGCTGTGGACGAGAGGGCTCGTAACCTTTAGAATCCTGTACACTATCATGGTATTCATCCACCACTTCGCCGCCCTGGCCTTCATCATTAACCTGTGTACATCAGCGGCTGGCATCTTGCACTGCATTGGCCAGGGCCTGGAGATCGCACGCGAGGTAATACTGGGGATAAATGTGCGAGCACTAGCGATTCATTCTTCACGTCACAACGCCCGTGGTTCACTGTTCCGCCCGGCGCACGCCTTCCTTGGCCTGCCGCCGCCGCCGGCCGCCCCCTGACAAGTAGGACCCTGCGGGGCCAATCAGTAGGTAGGCTGCCCTGCGGGCGTCACTCTGTACGCCCATGTTCTGGCTTCCAAACGTATCTTACATTAATCTTTTCATTATCAATGGCGCCCAACCAGTCCTAACCTCTCCGTACCTGCCCCGGCCTAACCTTCCCGAACCTAACCCAAATCGCCGATATCTCAAAACCGTCAGCGTTACAGCCTTTCTATTAAAATTTAACTCTTAAGGGCGCTACTTTGGTCAAATTACCTTAGGAAACTTCGGAATATTTTGAAAATGTTGAATTATCGCGGTATAGAGGGGTATTAAGGGTCCTTGCGCCACCAGTAAGAGTTTTCGGTTGTCTAATCGGCCTGAATTTTTTACCAGACATGTTTTCTGGGCATTGGAACCGGATTCCGAGTACTCCCGCACCAATTTCAAAGTTTTGCGAAATTGAAACGGTGTAGGGGAAGGGGGCTCCTTTTCCGGCGATCTCCCGATCGGGCCGTGGGGTTAGACCTACCGTTTTCAACGGGTTCCGGGCTGTAAAGTGACCGACTAGAAACCCTTAGTTTCGAAGTCAGAAACCTCTACGGAGTCACAAAGTAATGGATCTACCCATACGCAGTTGTTTTTAAAAAAATAGTTTTGGTCCCGTTGCACTTCGGCCTTTTGGGGGCCATGGGTGTTCGTTTCTGAACTAAGGGTTTCTGACCAAACCGGCACACTGCATTTCCTCGTAGTAAACCAGATAGTTCGAATGAACGTTTGTTATACGTAGCCGCAGTTTTCTTTGGTGTATGGTGTATTATTACGCGTGCGTGTTAATGGACGTCAATACTCATTCAAAACGTGGCAATTCACTTAAGCCCTGAGCTAGGGGCGGTCATAGAAAGGTCGATGGTGAAATTTCATGTTCGACATATCAGAGAAGTTGGCACGCCCTACCAAACGACCAAAAACACTTTTTTCAGAATTTTCGGACCACTTGTAGGGGCTCCGCAAGAGCCATCAGACGTCATCGTCTATCCACCTTTCTCCTCAATTCGCACGCTCGCCTCTCGCTCATTAGCGCAAGCACGTGCACGTGACAGCCAAGGAGCGCTGCCGTCCATGCTCACCCAGAGAACGCCATTCTTGGATCTAGCTTAGCTTTTGCCTTGAATTCCCTGCGGTTGAATTAATCGCAAATTTTCTTAATTCAACTTAAGCGGATCTGCGTACGTTGTTGATAATACTAAACAAAAACCAAATATCTCATCAGGGTTCGAACCTGAGACTTCTCGTTCGGCGTGCTACCATGCTTCTCTGTGCGCTACCAAACAGTCGGGCCACAGGCCGGCAAGTTTCGATGATTACCTCGCTCAATCCCCCTCGCCTACTCCTTTATAAACGCTCTTAGCATCTCGGTGGACCCAGTACGGAGGGGGGGGGGGGGGGGGTATCTCCGCGAGCCTTAGCTCTCGCTGATGTGTCACGACCATTTGGTTGGGTCAGCTCGGCACGGAGCTTCTCCGCCGCGGCCCGGACACGCCTGTTTAGGCCGCGCGGTGGCGACTTTACCGTGTGACCCTACCAACTGGTCGTGACACATCGTCAGCGAGAGCCAAGGCTCGCAAATTTTTTAGTCGGCTCGTGGCCGACGCCCGCGGCGGAGATACTCTTTGCTGCGGTTTCCCCTATACTGGATACTGATTTTTGAATTCTTCTCGACATCCGGTCTGAGTTTGAGCGGAATACCCTATCGCATATAAAAACAGACAAAGCATTGTATGCTGATGCTATGCGTCTTTCCTGCAGTCTTTATTTACTACAGTCCTTTCCCAGCTTCGTCAAACAATGAAGCAGCATCCAGTGGTGCCGTGCATAGGAAAACTCGACCCCTGACCAGACCCGACTTCCTATCCAGCCTCAAGGCCACTAAGGCGTGTGCTGATGGGCGGCACTGAGCGGGTATTTGAGGCACTTCATTCGTGGCTGAGTCGGGGTGTTCGACAAAGCCAATCCGAGGGCGCGGTGACCCAAGTCAAGGGTTTTCTCTTATGGCACCCAGAACAATTTATTGTTTCAAGCACGGCATAGCAAGGAATTTATTTTCTTAGGTAAACTCTTTTCTAGTGTTACTTCAAGACTATAATACGAAGTCAATCCTCTAAAACTCCGAGATTGTTTTAATTCTAGTGTAGAAAAGATTATTAATGTCGTTTTTTTTCTTGTTTCAAGTCGATTTGGCTTGATTTAAGAACAGCGTTCTCTGGGTGGTCAGAGGAACCCTAGAAAACGCGTATTGCTGGTTGCATACCCAGCAAGTGGCTTGGCGCTCCGGCGAGTTTGAGACGCCTGTATTAGCCCATGTTACTTTCACGGTCCTCCAGTGGAGATTCGAGATATGTGTCGAAACAGGCTAGATGATGCTAAAAGCTTCCTTTCTATGACAACCCGTCCAGCTCCTAACAATAGGTTGACATGCATTTAATACAGCGAGCATCTTGCCTGTGAACACTAGAACGGCATCAAGGAGTAGTGGACGTTTCCACATGGGGGGTCCCTAACAAAAGTGCGATTTAATTCAGGAGGGATCTGTGACGACCCCGTGGACTCCTGAGCACAGTGCACTGGTCCGGGCTTGCACGGAGTACGAACTTCTCGTCCGTACATCTGCTGTGATTGCGTCCATATCCTACTTCGTAGCACCACTCTTCGGGACTGTGGAGGTGAGTTTGGAAAGATTTCAAGAAACCCACTGGTGACGATCGACTCCAGAACGTGACTGATCATCAGCGAACTCCTGAAAATAGGCACCGTTCCAAGTTTGCGTTTCCACTGCCAATGCAGAGTGCAGTACGCTCTTCCAAAACTATGGGAACCAATTATGTGTTCCCCTAAATGAACTCGATGCTACACTATATAGAGAGTTCGGTTTAGGTCCCTTCGGGGTAATGATTCCATTCGCTCATAACTTGAAACCCAGGTGGATGCACGCCATAAATTCGTGACTTGGATGTTACACACACTACATGTCATGGGACAATTTTGTCCCTTAAAATGTTTTGTTTTTAAACAAAACATAACTGAGATACAATCTCTAGCGAAATTGTGGAACGAATTGTATCTTGCATATTACAATTCGTCCCACCTTTACGTTACAAATTGTCCTAATGTCGTGATTCGTTTAAAAACGTAACATTTCACTGGACAAAATTGTCCCATAGACATTTACAGCGTAGTTTATAATGCCTCCACGGTATCCGTCGACCTCAACTCTTCAACATGCTGGCCCGTCCCACCGTCGAACCTCGGTGCCAGTTGAGATGTTTTCGCCAAAGCGCATTTTCTTGTACTCTTTTAAAGTATTGTCAGTCTCGGGATGAGTTTAAATTCTGGCGCTCTCCCGCCGCGCTGGTTAAGTGATAGTTCGCCTCGCACTAATCTGGGGTCGCCCCGCCGGACCTCTGGAGGGCAGTGACATCTCACCTTTACTGCCAACTTCTGCACATTAAATGCAAGGCACAGTTTAGATTAGTTTCTGGTTTCAATTGAGTTGGCTCGTCCTGGTTATTTGTCTGGACACACTGCAGAGTGCAGTGTAACGCAATCCTCTTAAGTTTCGGTTGTAGTGACCGGGTGACAAGACTGTCCGCGTGAGCGCAGAGCGTTCATGGGGAGGCTCGTTCTTTGTGTGCACGTCCTTACATGAACTTCTGTCGAAATTTTTTGGAGTTTTCTAATAATATCTCACATAGGAGCAAAAAGAACCTGTTTGGCGCCATAGGGGGCAGAGGTCGGGAACTCCATATTTTACGCTTCCCTCCCTCCGCCCCCTGCATAGGCTAAGGATTGACGAAACACAGTTTCACCAGATTCTAAAATTTTGCACTTCGTGCATTCGCCTTGTAAGATGTGGAGTTCAATTGTCAAATTACTCGCGAAAACGCGTGTGCGCGTCTCTGAACGCTCTCACTGCCTGGCCAGGACTTTGACGTGGAGTCCAAACATCGCGAGAAAATTCGCGAGAACGCAACAGAACTGTTGGTCGCTAGCGCACCGCCGCCTCAACACTGTTCAAAAAATGTCTGGGTAATCACGAAGGATCAGTTGGTAATTTTATTTCCGACAGGCCTTTGTGAATTTCCAGAGAACCTTCAGGAATTCGCCGGATAAAATCACTTGTCACAGGGAGTATGCGTTACTTTGAGGTATGATGTTGTGGCAGTTGGGGAAGACATTGTGTCCTCTATTATATGTGCCTCAGAATTTTCCTCTCAGCAGAGCGAATCTCAATATGTCGTGCGTTGGGGAAAAACGAAGGATCAGTTGGTAAAAAAGTTTCCGAAGGACTTCAGGAATTCCCAATATATTTTTAACAGTGAACGCAACACTGGTGTATAATACTTTCTCCTACATTACATAAAATGTATGAAAACCACGATACCTTAAGAAGCCTTCTTTATAATTTATACGAAATTCGAATCCACATTGTACATCTATGAAGACCGCTTTATACCACATCTGTCTCTCAAATATTTTTTAAGTGCACATTTTAACGTTTTGCATTCAGAAAAAAAAATATCGAAATATTTGAAGCAATATTTCAGTTTATCAATTCTCTCACGAAATGCCCAGAACTTAGCGCTGACGCGGACGCAAAGCACTGCAGAGCTCGAATTACACGCGAGAACGCTGACGCCCAGCAGCGGCGCACGCTGTATGCATTGTTGACGGGCCCCAAGTCATCCGCTCTGTTATCTACGGTCTCTAAATTCCATGAAATCGATGAACCTAAACTATAGATAGCGGTAAATTATACCATTTTCAAAACTACATCAACAAACGATCAAAACGCCGCGTAAACGACTTTCTTACATAACGCGGTTTTCTAGTTGAAAGGGGGTCTTAACATTTAAGGCTAGCGCATTACTCCGGTGGTACATATTTTTGTAGCGATTAAAATCGCTCACCCCAGCCCGTCCCGACTCGCGGCAGAGTGCGCCTTGCAGGCGCACCACACGCAGCGGCCAACCCTAACCTAACAAATCTAACAATTCTCATAAAACAGAAACGCGACAAAATTTGAAAATTGTTGCCACCGTACGTTTATATACGGCATAAAAGAAGTCTATCCTCCAAATTTGAAGTTTCTGTGTAAGCGAAGTCAGCGAACAGACGTCCGAACGAACGAACAGTCGGCATCAGACTATAAGCCTGGCTCCTGTCCGTTGCTACCGTCTACCGAAACGTGTCGGGACGGGCTGAAAAACGCACTGACTCTCAAATTCACAAGATTTTGAACTTTGCTTCCTTCCGATCACTCTTTCCATTTGACTGCTTGATACTGTCCTCAATATAAACACGCGCATCTTCTACAAGTACCGGACTCCCCAGACCCTTGAAATCACGCGCACGCCTACCTTGGCCTGCCGGTGGCTGTCACCTGACGAGTAGGACCCTGCGGGGTCAGACGGTAGGTCGCCCTGCGGGCGTCACTCTTTCGCAACCGCGCCCATGTTCTCACTTCCGAACGGATCTTGCATCACCCTTTCGTTATCAATGCCACTCAACCAGTCCTAACCTAGCCCGATCCTAACACTGTCATTTGAACTGCGGCGTATTTCTGACCCCACATAAATTGCGTGCACGAAGCTACGGGATGAAAAGTTACGCAACATTAGTTTCGTGAATACGTACGTAACTGGCTGCAAACGACTGCATCTGTTTATTTATTGCTAGCATTACAAGTTTTCTGCCTCTTTAGGGTTTTTACCATTGAGCATTTTCTAACGTTTCTCTTTGCCGTGTGTCTATCATATGGATGAAGGATTTATCATATGATGGTTAGTGTGGGAGTGGAGGGGGAGTAGCGACGTTTCTGCTTCGTGCGTTGTCGTCTGGACGATCAATGTTTACGTATTTCAATTCAGGCTATTATCAGAGACGGTACCTAGCATTGTGGTTTTGAAAAAAATGGTGTACAAATCAGAGTTTGCCCTCTGTATCATTTCTGGAGTTTATTGTGCCATATTGATTTGAATTTACCTTATTCGGTAAACCAAAGTTGTTTACAACATAACCTACATTAACCATACTTTCTTGAAGGAATGGGAGGCCAATATCTGGTATGTGACTCCCGTGCAGCCCAGGGATGGTTCGCCAGGGATGCCAACCTAGTAGGAAAAAAAAGACTACGCTGGTGACAAACAAAAACAAAACCTACGTCGGCTGCTTTCGGGGTCATCCATAAAGGATGTCCGGGTATTTTGTGGGAAAAGCACCCCCCTCCCCCTCTATGTCCGGCCATGTCCGGATTTAAGACACCCCCCCCCCTTTGGACGTCCGGTTTTCAAAAACGTGCGTATAATAAACAGTCGATTTGTAAGCGCCAATCTGGTGTGTACTTTCAACATTTTTGCGCAATAATTGCAAACTTGGGTAGCACTGTTAGTCCCAGCGACGACACGACGGGCTCAGCTGAGGCGATGTCTATCCAGCGCGGAGGGCAGCGCAAGCGCATGGCACCCAGGGTTGCGGCGCAACGTCAGACAGTGTGGGCGGGGTAGCTCTACTGTGGCGCACTTACTGGCGGAATGAGCGTCGTGGGTTCGATTCCTGGCTCGACTCGGAATCATGTACGACTTGACAACGATTGTTTTTTGAAGAGGACGTCCACGTTTTTAACACCCCCCCCCCTTACGTCCGGCCATGTCCGGTTTCTAGCACCCCCCCCCCCCGTCTCAAATACCCGGACATCCTTTATGGATGACCCCTTACGAGGCCACCAAAACAATCGTATGCTACGCACTTCAAGATTGTACAATGTAAACAGTTGACGAGTGGGCGTAACTTCCGCAAAATCAGTGCGGAAACCGCGCTAAATTGGAAAATATCTTAGAACTTGGAGCTGAATTCGTCATGTTTTGAAGCGTTTGTCCGCGAGAACTTTCCTTCCCTGCCGTCTCCTGCCTGCAGATGGTCGGCGGCGGCAACTTGGATCCGTTCTCCATGATGCTGGTCTCCGTCGTGCTGTTCGTGTTCTTCCCGCTGTGCGAGGCCGGCGAGGTCATGCGCTCCGCGAAGGAGGCGCTCTCGGGCTACGTGTACCGCGGGCCCTGGGTGGAGGCCGCGCCCGGCCGCCGCCGGGACCTGCTGCTGCTCATGACCTCCTCCTCGGGCCGCGGCGGCCTGTTCCGCACCAGGGGCATGGGCACGCTGCACCGGCGCTACTTCTTCAGGGCCAGCCGGGCGTGGTTCAACTTTGTTCAGGCGCTCGCTAACTTTATGTAAGGTACCGGATGGAATAATGAAGGAGATGATGACAGAGTGTTTTGCACATATGCTTTCGCACGTTCGCTGTCGCGAACCCGCCTTTCAAATAATAAAGGTTAGTTGAATGTCATTAAGAGCCATCTTTTGGTAACTGCTTGGGACCATATTTTCTCGTCAAAAAAATTCGCCATTTCGCATGCGCCTTTGCTGCAAATTTCTCACATCCTCTGTATTTCCCCGCTTTCCTTGAACCGTCAGTGCCGACTGGAGAGAAAGATTAGGGTTATTATCATCCCCTCTCACTCTTCTTTGATCTGAGAAGTATTGTTCAAGCGGGTCTTAGTTAAATTACCTGCCTTAATGCTCAGCACGAACTTGCTCGCGAAACATTGATTGTATGCTGTAGCAGTATACAAGATATGTATGCGAACTGGATGCATTATGACACATGCAAATTTTATGAAATCCGCATGTGTCTACATACTAACTGCATGTAGTAACTGCATGGATCCGTAGTATGCAGCCTGAATGTAATCGTATGTTGGTTGTATGTAGTGAGAAAACGCCCATTTCATACAGATGTGTGGGAAGCAGCCCTCCATACAATGGTGCCTGCATGTAGACTGTATGTAAAAACGGAGTTATGACACATACAATTGTATGGTGCCCGAGGTGTATGGCGTCCCTGTATGTAAGCACACTGTGTACGGAATGTATGTAAAAATGGCACTATGACACATTCAGGTGTATGGTACACTCTATATGGAGTTAGTCCCAATATGCAAATCTTCTGTATATGGAATGTAAACACATATACAGGGTACCGCTATGTAGCTGTATGAAGACCGTATGCAATTCACATACACACTTCCTTCGTGTGCATCGGGCCTGCCTCTGTGGCGAAAGCGCCTGGTCCATAGGCAATCTCTACGAGAGCAACACGTGCGTGTCTTGTGTGCAGCCTACCCCACGCTTGGCAGGCGTCACTGCGACGCCCTTTCCGGTGGATTACTTTGAAGCCAGTCAGGACGTTATTCGAGGATGGCTCGTTCGCGGCTGTCCACAATAGATGTCCGTTCTGACTCAAAAATAAACCAAGAAAAGACCGAGTAGCAGCACACTCTACAAACCCAAGAGTGTGGTAACATGCTTTTCCTAAAGTGTGATGGGCGCCACACTGAAGGAAGAGTGTGATGGGCTACTACGCTTTAGGAAAAGCGTGGCGAGGCACCTCTTGGAAGAATGTGATGCCTATGTTAACGCATGGGACCGCAGTGATGAGTGTGGCACCATCACACTCTTACGGGAGTGTGGTGCCTCACCACGCTTTTCCTTCAGTGTGGTGGCCCATCACGCTTTTCCTTCAGTGTGGTGACCATCACGCTTTAGGAAAAGCTTGTTACCACACTTTCAGGTTTGTAGAGCACTGTAAAAATATTTCGTCATGTGACGAAAAATATTGATGACGAATATTTGTCACCTAAATATTTCGTCACTTTACGATTTTCTCGTCACGTAATGAAATATTTCTGTGACAAAATTTTCGTCACTTCTGGGTTAAACGTTTTAAAAAATGATTTTCCATCATTCCCAGATACAATTGTTTTGTTTTTGTGACGATTTTCGTCACAACATGTGTGACGAAAAAATCTTAACCAAAATTTAAGAGTGAATTTTTTGTAAAGTGACGAAAAACATTTTTACAGTGCACCTTCCATGCCTCTGGTAGGCCAGCATGCACAACACACATGGCAAGCACCATGCACAGAAAGGCAATAAGCAAAATGTTCACACACCCATCTCAATAAATATCGAATGGTAACTGAATAGTCGCCCAATAAATTTTGCACACAAAGGTATTCCATATCATACATTTACAGAGCTGATATAGTGAGTATTTAAACGTAATGTTGTTCACATCCAGTACAGTGCCATTAGAGTTCAAGGCTTGCCTCGAAAATTAAACAAAGTGATTCAGAAAAGAAGGACAATTTTAATTATTGTAGAACACATGCAAACAAACAAAGAAACAAAGAAAATGAAAAGCTTAACCAGCACGCAAAAGAAAGTTGCTCTAAAACAGACCAGTAGGGAGCTCGGATTCAAAATGTCCGTGAGGGCTTCCATAACAAGCTTGTCCATAATTTGAATAAAAAGACATTCCCAAAGGCACATGACATAACTTGTCACATTTCTAAAATCAGAACACAGAAAGAAAATGAGAAGCTCAACTGGAAAACAAAAGGAAATCGCTCTCAGGGAGCTTACATTCAAAATGTCCATTAAAGCTTGCATGACAAGCCTGTTCATAATTTGAATAAGAGTTTGGTCTTGAATTTCTGTGGCAGAATGAATTAGCAAAACAGTTTCTGAAAGTTTTTATCAAATGGGGAGGATCAGTCATAAAATACTTCTTGACTCTCCTGATGCCATATTGTCAGTAACATGTATAAAATCAGTATCACCAGAATTCGAATGCATGGTAATAAATATTCTGTTAACACTGGCCCCATCAAATATACAACAAAACACTTTTGCACCTGCCTCTTCAACTAAATATATTACCTCCAAAGTTCTAACATGGAGTTGAGCTGCTGAAAGATCATCTGTTGATCGGATGTCATTCACAGCTCCATTCAGCATGAAAACTAGGACCTTCTTGGCTAACTTCTTTTCATATCTGTCACCTCTTATCTCTGCCTCCAGAGAAGCCAACTCTTCTTCTACAGATATCTAGTTTGTAAAGCCTACAAGCTCTCCCGTTGCTAAGCCATAGACAAGATCTGACCGAAACGTCATTTCATCCAGTAATAAATAAAAATATTTCTGGTACTCCTCTGGACATTTGGCGTTAATTTCGCTCACTAAAAAGTCCAGAATTTCCTGCTGAACTCCCTCTTCGGCTTCAGCAAACTGCGAGTAATCATACAGTCGACGCTGAGATGAAAGGGACAGAAAACCTAAATTTCGAAAAAAACAAGCTGGCCCGTCCCTCCGTCGAACCTCGGTGCCGGTTCCGCTCCGCTCCACCGACACCTCGGTTCGACAGGGGGACTTGGCCAGCTTGGCCTGCCGGCGGCGTTTGCGGGGGCCTCCGGCCCCCGCCTCAAGTCACTCGAGATGTGTCCGGTGGTACATATTTTTGTAACTATTAAGATCGCTAACCTCAGCCCGTCCCGACCCGCGACGGAGTGCGCCTTGGAGGCGCACCACACGCAGCGGCCAACCCTAACCTAACAAATCAAACAATTCTCATAAGACAGGAACGGGACAAAATTTTAAAATTGTGACCACTGCACGTTTCTTTACTCAACGAAAGAAGTCTACCCTCCAAATTTGAACTTTCTCCGTCAACGATAAGTCTGCGCACACACACGTCGGCCCTAATGAACAGTCGGCATCAGACTATAAGACCGGCTCCTGTCCGTTTCTACCGAAACGTGTCGGGACGGGCTAAAAAGGGGGCTTTCATATCTAATGGCAATACCAATGTATCTACATATAGAATAACTAGTAGTTACAATAATCACCTTTCACGAAGTCATATGCCGCCGGTGACAACATACGCAGTTGAAGGGCAAGAAGAATCATTGAGGGATGCCATCGCATAGATTTGGGCTTTTCTCTCTTACTGAGAGCTATAGTCTGCTGCTCCCAGAACAGCTTCTCTATTGCTGTCATCTTTTCAGTGTCGTTATTCATTATATCAATGAAGTCATTTCCTAACTCACTGCTTACTTTCTCGGATTGTTCTTGCATAAGTTTGTTTATCCTGGTCTTAAGCCGTCTGACTGCTTGTTAAGATAGTTTTTTCTCTGTTTGGATTCTATTCAATTTTGCAAGCAGATCTCCTTTGTCCAAATATCTATTGTTAGTTTTGTCATAATCACCCTCTTCTCTGGTCCCTGCTCTTGCTTTCAATCTTCCGATGTCAAGGATTTTTTTTCAATAGAGCGTGACAGCTAGAGCACTTCTCTGCATACATGCGAAGAAGTGGGCGCTTGGTAGAGCGCAGAGTAGGTGATCCAGTGAAGTCTTCGGTCACTGTGGATTCAGCGTACTTGCTCCACAGGTCTTGATGGGATTGGACTCCACAACAGACCTCAAAGCAATCAAAGCGCTTTGATGTGGAGGTGAGATAGTCCGCAACACTCCCACAATTCTGAAGATCAGGTTTTCTAATATCCCAGAAAGGACTCCCATGGGGCAAGGTTTGATTATCAACAAGGAAATTAACTATGCGCCCATCCCACGTTATGCCTCTCTCCACATACGGGTTTGTTGAGTTCACTATTTTACTAAGAGCGATTGTGCTATCAGTCACATTTACCATCCAGCTCTCATCAACAGTGAGTTTTAAGTAATTTACAATTGTAGATGTCATATCCTGCAATGAACAAAAGGCAAAGAATATAATTTAAGTATATAATAATATAATTAAAAGACTTCAGTAGGTCTAAACAAAATGTCAAACAAAAGTGAGAGCAAGGTAATCATTCATATGAAAGGTATCAATAATACATACCTGCGTAGATGATGTTGATGTAGCTTCACATGGTTCTTTCATGTGAAGTGTAACAGATGTACCAACATCTTTCTTATCAGCTGAGACTGTGTCAGTAGAAATAGCATGAATATCACCCTGAAAAAAAAAAGATACTTAGAGAACTGAGAAAGCACTAAGGGGAGGGAGGGGGAGAGAGACGCACACAGATATAAGGGAGAGGAGTATTAGAAAATAACGAAATGAAGGTACCTACTGTTTGCTCGACAGCTGCTCCAGATTCCTTCTTCCAAGAAAACTTACTTTTTCTGCCTTTTCCCCTCTTTTTTTCCCCTCTGGAATCAGACAAAAATAAATAAACCAGTGACCAAAGCATTTTTAAATAATGGTCAAACACTATTATACCAACCTTTTTAGCCCGTCCCGACACGTTTCGGTAGAAACGTGCAGATAGACTCCTTTTATGGACTATATAAACGAACGGTGGCAACAATTTTCAAATTTTATCGCGTTTCTGTCTTATGAGAATTGTTTGATTTGTTAGGTTAGGGTTGGCCGCTGCGTGCGGTGCGCCTGCAAGGCGCACTCCGCCGCGTGTCGGGGCGGGCTGAGGTTAGCGATTTTAATCGTTACAAAAATATGTACCAGCGGACACATCGAGGGTGACTCAGGGCGGGGGCCGGAGGCCCCTACGAACGCCGCCGGCAGGCCAAGCTGGCCAAGTCCCCCTGTCGAACCGAGTTGCCGGTGAAGCGGAGCGGAACCGGCACCGAGGTTCGACGGAGGGACGGGCCAGCTTGTTTCTCTCCTGTGTACTTTCTTCCCTTTCCATGTTCACATTGTTGTCATTTGTATGTCCATCATCATCATCTAGAGTTTTCTCCCCTTCAGAGGGCAGTGTGGACTCACATGAATAACGTTCTGTTTCACATTGGTCATGAGAAAGATCTGCGGTTGAAGTATTTTCCATGACACCTTCAAATTCCTGAAAATACGACCAATAGTTTGAAGCCAAACAAAAAATCATTCCAGAAAAGAAAAAAAGAAGACCATCTACATACCCCACTTTCTACAGCATTGCGACTGGAACATCTAATAGGGCTAGAACACAGACTCGAGCTACGAATCAGAGGTGGTGTTATGTGGCCTTTCCTTCGTTTTAAAAAGCCGGCCTTGAACCCTCTTCTCTTTTACCTTCTTCTAGGACCAAACTGAACAAGCACAACAATGATAACACATCATATACATCATTTCGATAGTACACTGATAAAACAAGTGTTGAGATAAACGCATGTGTTGATGCATCCTCTTTTGGAGTCAAAATGATGCATCATGAGATGCATCCCTTTTTAGAGGAACGCATGTCAAGTGCATTCACGGATTGGCGGCTCCAGAGCTGCCACTGGCCCCTGCCTTGGCTTCCTCCCGTACGGGAGAAATTTGGCCGTTGCAATTTACAAATCAAAAAATATACTCGAAATGTTAATATTTTTCTACAAATTAGGGGTCTCAACTCAACGAAAAATTCCGAGGATTCCAAATCTACCACTCGCGAAGCTCTCCGACTTTCCGTTATTCCGATGCAAGACGATTAAGTTTGCCCTGCGCATTGGCTCCGGAAACGTCGTCTTCGCCTCGCGTCTCAAAAGGTATGCATCACGTGATGCGTTCTTTTCAGTGGAGTGCATCACAGATGCATCCTCTTTTAGAATGCATCTCCTGATGTTCTCCTTTTTGAAGAACGCATGACAAGTGCGTCCTTCTCAACACTTGTTTTATCAGTGTAGTCATTCAATAAAGAGTCACTCAATAAAGTCATTCAACAAATAATACCTGTTCGATATGAGATGAGCCAGGTACAGCATCAACAGCGCCCTGACCCGAATGTTACTTCCATTTATTGGCAAGACAACAAAAGACCATTTAAAGAACAAATATACATCAGAAAACCTATACGCACCACATCAGATTCAACATCAGCATCTTGGCCATCCATTTCTCCATCTCTGTCTGTGGACTCTTCATCGGCGCTCTTCCCCTTCACATCAAAAAAAGTCAATTGACTACACTAAGCAAAACAAACGCACACCCCATGAAGGGGATTTAGAAGTAGAACATAATTAAAAACATACCTACTATAAGGGGCTCAAAGTAAACACATTACCTCAGAATCCGATGGCAGTGAAAATAAGGAGCCAATCGATGCCAGGGAAAAAGTTTCCTCTGAGTCGGCTGCGAGTCCCATGGCTGTACTCATGTCACTAAGCATACCCCTTTCCTCAACATGGGTCGAAGCACTAGATGGACCTGGCAGTGACAGGGAGGTCATCCGCAAATAAGTCCTCTGAACTCATGATGAAACTGCAAAGTAAAAAAAAAGTCAATAGGTTAATGTTTATGTTTCATCCAGCAAGATCTCCTGAATTTAAGTAGTGTCAATATTTTCAAAAGCCGTAAAGATAAAATAAAAGCTAACAAATCTGGTATTGTACGAGTTGTACGATATGGCCAGTGTGTTCAAGCCTGACCGTACGTTAATATTCAGTAGTGCTACCACCTGAGTGTAGATATTCGTGGCCAACAATTCTTTACCTCTTTAACAGCAAGTGCCGCGGAGGCAGCACCAGCAAGTCATGCGCCAGGCTGACGAAGAACTGTTGTCAGAGTGAACAACGGACGCATTAGCAGGAGCGCAGGGGAGATGCATGTCGGCCCCAACACTGTCGCAGAAAGAGGCCTCCTTCGCGGATGCGGTGCTTGTTCACGGAATCGCGAAGGAGTGCAGGCTCGCCCCGGGTGGGACGGAGGGAAGGGGTAGCCCAACCACTTGTGGTACTCAAGTTTTTGTTATCAAGGTCTCAGTATCCATTCGGCTCGATTCGGTTGGTGCTTCCGCATGCCTCGAGGTCATCAGCCATCATGACAGTGACACCTGTGCAGAAGTCCTACGACGCCGGCAGCGCTTTAACCCCAAAGGGGTCCCACAGGTCTCCCCGCGGCGGAACATCTCTTCCCCGCAAGGGGTCTCACGAAAGTAAAAGCTTTGCCGCGGATGTTCTCGTTGATCAAGCACGTAAGTAAGGGGTTTAAAAGCGAGGCGACCGGATACGGCCCCTGGGCCCAATAAACCTTAAACGGTTTCAAAGCATGGCCGTGCCGCCCCGGAGGTGCCATCCGATGTTCTATTGCATGGCCGTTCCGCCCCGGAGAGCCTATCCGATATTTCTTTCCATGGCCGCTCCTTGCTCTTGGGATCCCCTTTTTGCCCATTTTGAGGGTCGCTGCGTAGCCGTTACATATGAGATGTACGTCTATGAGCCGGCTTGCCTTGCCGGCGAGGCTACTTAGGCCTAATCTCATTTAACAAATTTAACAATTTTCATACAACAGAAACGCAATTGAGCGGATTCCAAACGAACCGTCGACATCAGACTACACGCATCTATGTCCCTCAATACTCGCCAAGTACTCTGACCCAACAGCGCGTAGAAAGGACTGGATAAGGCCATTTAAGACCGTTCCTTACGTAGCCCTTTCAACTGGCAGAGGTGAGAGACTACCGATAGTAGTACGTAATTATGTATAAATAGTACATAATTGTGTACAAATTTGTACATAGGCTATGAAGGTTTACATCTGCACATAATTATGTACAAAAATAGTACATAAGCATTTAGTGTGATGGTTGTCGGATTGGCCGTTTTTAAAACCATTTCCACAAAAATGGTTACGGACGGGACCGTCCACATCGTGCACGACAAGTCCGTGCAAAAACAGACGTTCTCTGTGTCACTAACGCCGCTTGCCAAGTGCAGAGTGGGGACGTAGAAAACCTGTTGTCAGTACGGCTCTCAACTGGTCTCAGGCGAACAAGTCGGTGTTCAGGTCACGTGGACGCACGTTGGACTCCTGCACGCGCCAATTTTTCTTTAAAATCTCCATTTGAGTTCTTAGTACCTTACGTTCTGAGAGGGGTTCACGGGACTTGATCTCCACACCGGCATCTACCGTTCTGAAAAATTTTCCGTACTTAATTCCGTACTATTGACGGTCAAGCTTGGATAAAACATGTATGCATTCACCTTTAAAATCCGTTATTGCCTTTAACAGTGAATAGTCTAACGCGCCCAGACCATCAAAATCCCATACAACCATGTGCATCGGCGGATTGGCGGCTCCAGAGCTGCCACTGGCCCCTGCCTTGGCTTCCTCCCGTACGGGAGAAATTTGGCCGTTGCAATTTACAAATCAAAAAATATACTCGAAATGTTAATATTTTTCTACAAATTAGGGGTCTCAACTCAACGAAAAATTCCGAGGATTCCAAATCTACCACTCGCGAAGCTCTCCGACTTTCCGTTATTCCGATGCAAGACGATTAAGTTTGCCCTGCGCATTGGCTCCGGAAACGTCGTCTTCGCCTCGCGTCTCAAAAGGTATGCATCACGTGATGCGTTCTTTTCAGTGGAGTGCATCACAGATGCATCCTCTTTTAGAATGCATCTCCTGATGTTCTCCTTTTTGAAGAACGCATGACAAGTGCGTCCTTCTCAACACTTGTTTTATCAGTGTAGTCATTCAATAAAGAGTCACTCAATAAAGTCATTCAACAAATAATACCTGTTCGATATGAGATGAGCCAGGTACAGCATCAACAGCGCCCTGACCCGAATGTTACTTCCATTTATTGGCAAGACAACAAAAGACCATTTAAAGTACTCCAGAGCACCCAAAATTGATCACGGCGTAGCGATCGCACACAGGAGGCCCTTCCTCAAAGAGAAACTAAACTAAAATTGTCCGGTGGGGCAGTCATGAAAAAGCCAACCGGACACAGTGGCGGGGCGAAAGCACTCGCAAAGAGCGACCGCGCAAACCGCGTGGCAAAGAGTAAAGAAAGGCGGCATAAAATGCCGAATAGGTAACGAGATGTCTGGGGAGAGCGTCGGCGTCAGTCACAAAAATAGTCACAGGTCGGCAGGAAAAAAAATTGGCTTGTCGGAGGAGCACGGGTTTCTTTTTTTAAAAAAATGGCCAAATAAATTAATTCAAAAGAAATAGGCGGTTGACAGTAAAGCTGTCCAGGTACCGCAATTATTATAGTTTAAAACAAAACACCGCTATTAAAATAATTGGTCAATGTATTATGTACCGTACAGGCTTAAACAAATCACCAAAATAAAAAAAAAACGATCGATGCAACATGTGTGCACGCTTAAGCAAAACACCAAAATTGAAAAGAACGAATGATGCACTATGTGTGCACGCTTAAGCTAAACGCCAAAATCGAAAAACGGGCCGATGCACCATGTTGTCTGGCCCTAGGATATTTGGGTTCTTTCTCGAGTGGCGCTTGCTATGCGAATGATAATCAGCGAATTTACTTAGGAGTTCATAGTAGTAGGGTTTATTGATTGGCTCGTGGCACTCACTCTGTGTCCGTCCACTTACCACTCCGGCTTCCTCCGTCGTACCATGGCCGATGTGCCTCGCCCAAGCTCTCGGTGTGAGAGCGGCCAGGCGGCGGTAGAGGTAGCGCCGACCCACAAGTACGCGCGGCACATGGCGTTCTTGAACCCGGGCTACGGCCCGGAGGACACCGTGTCGTCGCTGCCTCACCGCTCTGCCTCGGAGTCCGACACGCTATCCCTTGGGGTAAGTGAGCCGTCTAGCCTGTGTACATATCATGTGCCATCGACAGTTGAACCGGCCAGGTATCCGGATCGCGGACGACAGCGAGTGCAAAGTGCGAGAGAGACGGACTGCCTTGTTTGACTGCGTACGTAGTGCGAGAGAGCCCCCCCCCCCCTCCCCCTCCTCCGCAGGCTCTCACACTGTAGCAGCAAACGGCAAAGTCCGTCTCTCTCGCACTCAGCCAGTCCGCCGCTGATCCCGGACCACCGCCTCCTCGTGCCCGACAATGTCCGATGCCGATGCACCCTCGGTTCTCTTCCCTTGCGTGCGACTCGATTATTATACGCACACAATTTATTTTGCAGGCGGAGGCGCTGGAACTGATTGAGGCGTCGTCGCAGCCGGTGCAGTTCGACTGCGGAGATGGCGCCATCCGGCAGATCCCGGACGGCGCACTGCCCGCTGCGCACGAGCTGCCCGACCAGGGCATCGTGGTCGTCGGTGTGGGTGCAGGGGTTCCTGCCGCCGCCGCCAAGAGACGTCGAGTGCCGTCGGCAGCAGAGGGGCGCGCTCCGCCGTCACCCCCAGCTGCTGCAGGCGCCTCTGCAGCTGCCACAGCCAAGCGGGCCTGCGCAGCAACGGTGGCCAGGCCTCCGGCCCCGTCAGCAGTGCGCCCTGCTCCAGCTGCAACCGTGGCCAGGCCTCCGGCCCCGTCAGGAAGACCGGTTGTCGTCGGGGTGGCGGGGCAGCCACTTAATGTCCGCACCCAGGCTCAGGGTGCGCGCATGCCTGTGCTGCTGACGGCTGGCGGGGCGGGTGTCTTCACCATCATCCGGCCGGCCCCCCAGGAAGCACCCCGCCAGGACGTGGCTACCGTAGTCCAAGACCAGCGCGAAGACCGAGTCCAAGACCCACCATCACTGCCGGATCTGGACTGGGATGAGGTGGAGGAGGAGCAGCCCGCTCCTGTCCGCATCGTGGCGAGTCCCGAGCGACCCGGAGGGCGGCGGAACCGCCTGGACCTTGATGTGCAGCTCGGCGGCGGGGGTGAGCCGGCAGCGCGCCGCGGCGGCAACCGGGCCGACTACGTCCGGGAGATGCTTGAGCGCGGCTACGGCGAGCGGGATCGGCTCCGGGCGGAGCGGGAAGAGGAGGAGGCAGCGGACGACCCGGCCCGTGCCATCCCCAGGATGCCGCTGCGGCACGCCCGCGGAGGCGGTCGACTGGGCGGTGCAGGCCGTGTCGGCGGCGGAGGCCGTGCTGTCCTGCGTCGGGGCGACGACCTGCTCAACGAGCCCCTTGACGACGCGCTCGTCAATGAACTGAACCGTCGCCCCGTCGCCCCACATGACCATACGGTCATGTACGCCCTGGCCCTGGCAGCAAGACTGAGGCAGTTCAGCGACAGGACGATATGTCGTTTGGAGAACGAAATTAATCAGTTGGTGGACGATAGGGGGCCCATCATAGAGAGAGGGTGGAAAGGGCAAGGGCCTTAATTTTGCCTTTTTTTAAATGCTTTAGTTTAGTTTTACTTTTTATGTAAAGTATGATATTAGTAGTAAAGGACATTTTAAGTTTTGGACAAGTATGAATGTTTTTTGTTGTTACTTACCCCAACGCATGTTTCGATTGAAACATGGCTTTTTTTTCGCAGATATTTTAGAGATAGATATTTTAGAACATGAAGGTTAATTTTAAACACTACTTTTCATTGAGTCCAATCATAATTTCTCAAAGATGTTAGGAAACCACTCTAACGCGTCACCTGAACATAAAATCTTAAAGAAATACCGATAATTATGAATCCGAGAGAAGGATGGACTTCACAAAGACAGAAAGTGCTCTGAGACAAGAAAAAATTATAAACGCTACCTGCTCGTGCACAGAAATCTTGCAAATTTGGGGTAGATCAGAACAGTTGACACGGGTTTTAATTTTAGTCCATCTTGAATGATGAACCCAGCTATGAAACTGGCATGAAATATTTAAAACATTTTGAGCGTGCACAAGTGAAATGAACGGCACGCATGTTTCCGACTGAATGTGCAGTTTTAATTTTTAAGGAAGTTCCTTATACAACTGGCATCACTAGGGTCGCAACAGACCCAAACAGTTGACAAACGCAGCGTCATGAAACTAAATCCACCTTGTTTCTCGGCAATGACTTTTCTTGATTGCAAATCTGTCTGTCTTAACACAATATTCATTTTCTTACAAGTCAGACAAAGCTTAAAGCTACCTGGCTGACAGACAGAGATAGAGAGAGAGTTTACAATCCAGACCAGATGCTAGAGTGACATAAAAATAATTAGATTGTCACTCAGATCAAGGAAATAGTCAAGTGTGTATCGACAATTGTCTTGGGCATCAATACCAATTTAACACTTTTCACTTCAACTCAACTCTACGGTGGTTTCTTCCAATACCATGGCCAACACTGAAGGAGTGCAGAATAGCTGTAATACTCTAGTGAAAGTATCGTCAGTTGTGAATTAGCCCCAGCGAATGTGAAAGTGCAACTTTACATCGTTCCTGGATGTCTCGATTGCAATAGGTGGCATAAAATATAAAACTTGAAATACATTGCAGCATTGTATGCTACTGGTAAAGATTTTATGGTTTTCATTTCACTTAATTTCTGTACTTCTTTGATTGCAACTTTTTAGCTAAGGTGTAAATATATTTTGTGTTTTATATGATTTCAGGGTGAGCTACATGCTGAAATGGCCTACCTTTTCCAACAGCATAAAAATGTGGATTGGATTCTACAAACTTGTTATCCTTTATTGATCGTAATATCCTCATGAGGGTCCCTTGTCTATTCTGGGCCAGTGAGAAGCAAATTTTCAGTCACGCTTTACCGGTCCTTAAATAATTCATATGGGAGGTAAACAAATCGGGTTAGTTACGGTTAATGCTACAATTGTCAGTTGTGTTATATTTTCTTCATAGGTTTAGTAGCATGCATTGTGAGCACTGAGAGTAACAGTGGAGCATTGCTGAAATTTAGGGGTGTCAGGGGTGATTGGATTGCCTTTTGGTTCCTTCACTTTTAATTTGGTAGGTATTAGAAAATCACCATTACATTAATGCAAGCATTATTGCTAGTATGAGTTTAAAAAGTGTTTTTTTTATTTACAGTTCCCTCGGCTCGCGTGGACTATTTAACATTTATAGATGTCAGTACTTGGCAAGGGGAAGTACTTCTTTTGCCACTGAAACAAAAGGCTGCTCATCTCATTTCTAGTGATGGAAAGATGTGGTAAGAAATTACTTCTAATTCTACTTCTAATTTCAATTATTTTTTTTCAGTCTGCTGTAATTGAATTTAATTTTCAGACTGCGGTTTAATCTACATGGCTCTGTCCTTGTAATGCTGCTAAGTGTGGTGTCACAACACTGAGCAAGTTCAATTTTCTACGAAGAGTGCATCTGCTTTCAGCAGCTATGTAAAGGGATTCAATATGTGAGTGAAGTGTGGTGCTAGTTGCAACGTCGGTCAGCATCTTATGAGGAAGATTTATCTTTCCTTGTATTAGGACTTCCTTCCATAGCAATTCCCAAGTAAATTTCAACATACAGTGTGTTACATCTTTTTCATTGAGGCTAAGTAAATTTACTTTTTGTCTCTTTCAGAAGTGTTGCCTTTTTAAAAAAAATACATTCTCTTAAGTTATACGGTAGTGAGTCTATCAGCGAACCATTCTGGTTGTAGCGATTGTTGTGATTAAATTACAAAGCCTCGAAGATTATTTTCCCTGTTGTTATGCTGGTGAGTCAAATTTTGCTGTCTTGTTTGATAGTGCATTTATTTGCTTATTGGAGGTGTATCGATGTTTCTTACTCTCCTTGTACATGTTCTCATCAGGAACTATTTGACACCACTCTTGCATGTATATCTAAATAAAGAGTTTCTCTGCCCTCCCATGGCTAGGTGGCCCGTGCCTGTCACATTTAACTTAAATGTGGAAATATTGACTTCTTTCATGGGTAAGGCCTCAATTCTCTGATGGTGTGTTCTTTTCTATGTACTGTTGTTTGCCTTTTGCATGACTGCATTTTGCTTTGGCTGATGCTTAGCTGGTTCTGCATCATATGATTTTCTTATGCTCTGAACATGTAAGCAAGTGGCGTTTGTATTAAAATGATTTTTTAAAATATGAAAGCATTGCTCACGGCACCACCCGTTTGTAAACATTAAACATACGCCCCGCCGTTCGCCGGCCGAGAGCTCGCAGCTCAGCAGCGCGACGAGCAGTCTCGATCCAGCTAGGCACGCGGACAGACACGCCAACCTGCTAGGGAGTGGACAGAGTGCTGATTCTAGCCAAGTCTATTCTTTCTGAGTGCCCCTTTTACCTCGCCGTTAGGGGCATAGGCCTAGCAGTCCGCGGCCCCGAGAGTACTCGTATTACTCCTCGAACCCGGTGTAAACATGGTGGAGATGCTGGCCCGTGCTAGCTAATATCGTGGCTCACCCAGTTTTAATTAATTTTATTTCTACCGTAGTAACCTTAATTTTATACTAGTCCGTACCGTTAAATTTAAGCCTTTAAATTCAGTGAAGTGAAGTGCAGTGCAACACTCCTCCGAACTGTAGTGCAGTCAGCAGTCACCAGCCTCCGCCCCTGAATCAACCGCCATCATGGTTCTGCGGACTCCACCAAAGCAGCCGACCGGCGCGACGGGCCTGCTTCACATTCATCGCAGGCTGAAAGCGCTTGGTGCCCTGATACGAGAAAACCTGACGGGCAACAAGCAAGCGTTCCCTCGGTTCCAGGTTGTCAACCTCGACCAGTTGGACTCCACCAACCTTGCGAAGTTCATGCAACGCTTAGTGGCGGTCCTGAAAGATCTTTCGGGCATCAGCAGCGTGGGAACGACGGAGAGAAGTGCTGCGTACAGCTGGATAAGTCTAGAGCTGGCGAAAGAGCAGGCTCCGAATGAGCCAACCTTTCACTTGGCCATGTCGTCGGAAGACAGTAGAGTGGGCGCTGAAAATATTAATTTGAAAGCTATTCTAAAGAAAATTCAGGCCCACACCACGAACATGGACCAGAGAGATTTGTCGGATGTCCTTGCAGAGCTCCTGGACGCTTACTCCGACGGCCCCCTGCACGACGACTCGTCACCCATGTGAAAGGAAATGCGCCGCTTACGCACCAAGTCCCAGGAGATTCAAGACGCCATACAGGACAAAGAAAAATCCCCGGACTGGCGAAAATTCCTGGACGCCGCCGAAAGCCTCGGCGCAGATGCGCTGACTACCGTGCGCAAGGAGACGTCCACGTTCCGGCAGCCGCCAGTGAGTACCGCACCGACGTCACTGGGAGCACGCCCGAAAAAGCCCCTTGGGCTATCCCGGAGCGACGAAGAAGACGACGAGAGGAGTGAGCACCGAGGTGTGTATTCAGAGCTGCATGTGCCCCCTGTCTCCTCCAAATCGACGACTGTCGCCCCGGAAGATCCACCGGAGCAGCAGACGTCGCTTCCTTTGGTTCATGTCGTCTCCAAACATCAGTCGGACGTGACCACCGGATCTGTCGGTCCAATAATGTCGGCACAGCCCCAATCATCAAATGGCACCCACATTTTCCAGTTTCCGGCTACATCTGGGCCCCTGAGCGGATTCTCCTAGCTGTTGCATAACCGCCCCGTGGGCCTGCCCTGCACGCCACTTTCTCTCAGTCAGCAGTTTCCTCCGCACGGCCAGCCAGGTCTGCAGCACGCCACGCCGCAGCACATCGGCCAGCCGGCCTCACAGCTCGCCCCACCGGCGAGCTCAAGTGGGTTCAGCTTTCGAACACCACAGACGATTGCCCAGCAGCTACCCCAGCCGCCGCTGCATCTGCCCCAGCTCCAACAGCAGCCGCCCCAGCCGCACCTGCAGCTGTCACAGCAGCGGACGCAGCTATGGGGCCAACCGCAAGCGCAGCCCTGGGCCCAGCCAGAGCCTCACCCACTGCAGCAGCAATTGGAAATGCTGACCATGCAGCTCCGCACGGTCATGGCCCAGCTGTCCGACCCAGCGAACCAGACCCGCGCGCCCGGCGCACCTCAGCAGCTCCAAGGTCAGGTTACCTCTACCACATGCATGATATCAGCTCCCCAGCACCCTGTTTATCATGGTGACCCCACTCGCGACACCCTTTCCGTTGTCGAATTTTCTGAAAAATTTTGGCAATGAGTGCGTTGTACCCTGTTAATCAGTTGCGGTACTACCCAGAAGACTCCCTGAAGGGCAGCGCTCTGAACTGGTACCGCTTCATTACCCTGACCTACCCGGGTATGGATGTGAATACCACACTTCACGCCCTGTGTGCCCAGTTCAGCCACGCTGAGGATCCCAAAGAGAAGTCCCGGCGCATGAAAGCCCGCGTCCAGCGGTCAGGCGAGGCTCTCCAAGACTACTTTGCTGAAAAACTCAAACTGATAACCTGCTGGAAACAGCACGCCACGCCCGCTGAAGTTTGCGAGCGCCTGTGGGAAGGTCTCCTCCCGTCTGTATGCAAGGATACACGTTTTGTGCCCCGAATCAATGTGCAAACTTTCATGCATCAATGTTTTGTCATTGAAGAAGAAAATAAGCGCATTGCTGCGCGCCAAAAGGCGTCATTCCAAGATGGACAACCTCTCGCTCTGAACTATGTTGACAGAAGCTCGACGCAGAACTACTCCAACAGCCCCTACCCTTCCCGGCCGTCCTCTCCTGCAGGCTCCAGAGACAGTAGCCGTGAGCGTCGTTCCTCCCGAGATCATAACCGCTCCCCGGCCAGAGGAACAGACACCGAACACCGTCGCTCATCCGGCAGAGGTAACGACTGGGACCGCAGCCGTCCCTTCAGCAAGGGGAACGACCGGGACCGCCGCCGCTCGTCCAGCAGAGGGGACGACCGGAACCGCCTCCGTTCCCCCAGCAAAGGTAACGACTGGGACCGTCGCCGCTCCTCCAGCAGAGATAACGACCGGGACCGCCGTCGTCCTTCCAGCGGAGGGCGAAGGGAAGGAACTTCAGACATTGACCCCACTCAACCAAAAAACTCCAAGGACAGGCGTTACCGGGAGTAAACGCCGTGTCCCAACAGCATCCTCCCAGTACCGGCTACGAAGAGTGGTTCATGAAAAGCTTTGGGCTAGTCCCTGTCGCCGCGGTAAGAGCGTCTGATCCAACACTCTGTTATGTCAAACCTTTTATTGTGGGTCAACATCACCGGGCCCTACTGGACACGGGTGCAGCAGTGAGTGCCATTAATCTCTCTGTTATGCCCCAGCGCTTTGTCTCCAAAATCCAGCCGACGAGACTAACCTTGACCGCGGCCAACGGCACCCCCCTTCGGTGCGCAGGCGTGCTGTTCTTCGACTTCTCTATCCGCTCGTTCAAATGCCGCCACGCCTTCTTTGTTGTGAAACAATTGCCGTTCCCGGCTATCTGGCATAGATTTCTTCCGGCGCTTCAAACTGACCATCTGTTTCTACAACAACTCGCTACTGCAACACGTGAACGGTGCATCACAACAGCTCGCTCCGATTTGTTGTGATACATCGGGCCGTCCGGACGACATCAGTGCACTCATCTCGGCGGAGAGCGCGCGCCCCGAGCCCGAGGCGGAGGCGTCGAAACGGCAAGGCCGCGGCGCGGACACTGCACCCGCCCAGCAAGGCCAGACAGCCCGGAACCCGGCCAAAGCTACGAGCGGTGCGTCAACATTCGCGCGTCAGCATTCTACACCTCCGGCCGCACTCTGCAACCCGACGCCCGATGAAAGCTGTCATCAAGCTTCGGCGGACGCACACCAGAGCCCGCCACCTCCCGGCCCTGCTGACGACCCTTGGCTCCAAACTGTGGACTTCCCTACGGACCACTGGCTGCCACCGCTACACTACTGGACCGCACGCCTCTCCACTCCAAGGTACCTACCACTGTTCCGCCTTTTCACATGCAGTTTATTCCGCTCTCTTTGCCTCCGTCCCCTTCCTCGCGCCGTTCTCTGCATTTTTCTCCCAATCTGAAACTGCCCCGTGGACTTTGTGTAGAGGAAGGCCTTATCTCTCGCCACCAAAATTTTTTGTCGGTCACAAACTTTTCTGCTGCTCCGATCATCATTGAGCTGAACATGGTACTGGGTTGGTTGTCTTCGGATTTCGAGCCCCTTCCAGCGTCAGCGGACCCACTACACGTCTCAATATAGGGAAATCGACCACGGCTCCGGACACACCGGCGCCACAACCACCCTCGGAACCGCAGCGCCTCCCGGCCTTCGCTTTCGACATCAACCCTGAGCTCGACCAAGCGGACCGTCACCTCCTTAACCAGATCCTGCGCAGCTACAGCCACTGTTTCGTCACTTCAGAGAGTGAGGTTGGTCTCCTAAAGAATGTTCCTCTCTCTAAGTTACGCCTCACAGAAGACAGAATCATCCTGACACCGCCATACAAGCTCGCCCCCGCCGAACTTGACTTCCTGAAGACCCAAATGAAAGGACTAGAAGAAGGTGGACTCATCGCCCGCACCACCAGCCTGTTCCGGAACCCAATCATCGTCATCCGCAAGTCTGACAATTCTTACAAGGCTGTTTGGGACTTCAGAAAACTCAACAAAGTTTTGGAAAATCAACCATACGACGCCCTTCCTATGGACGCGCTTCTTGACAAGGTTCATGGCTACAAATATTATGCTGTACTTGACCTTAAACTTGCTTATTTGCAGTGCCCACTTGACAAGCCGTCCCGCCAGTTCCGAATTCCCGGCCTAGGGACTTACGAGTTTCAAGGAATCCCGATCGGCACCAAGACAGCTCCAGCGCTATTCCAATGCATCATGGACTACATTTTCGGTGAACTGCGTGAGAAGTATCCAATTCTCACGTACTTCGACGATAATCTAATCTGCGCTAACTCCATCTCAGAGCTGGCAAAAATCCTGAAGGAATTCTTGTGCCTTGTTGACAAATACGGCATCAGCCTGTCGGCCCTCAAATGTTCATTCGGTTACAGCAAATGCAAGTTTCTAGGCTACGAACTACAAGACGGAAAAATTTCTCTTCCTGAATCCCGCCTTAAAAAGATTCGCCAGTTGCAGCCTCCTACTGACTACAAGACCCTGCAATCCGTGTGCGGATTTTTCAACCACCTCCGCCATTTTGTGCCTCACTACTCGGACATTGCCGCCCCAATACTAGTTCTTCTGGGACGACCCCGTGAGTTCACTTGTGTCAAGGACAGAAGGCTTTTGAATATCTCAAGACTGTACTCTCTGACAACTTGCCGTTATACAGCTACGACCCGGCCCTTCCGACGTTCTTGTACACGGACGCAAGTCATCAGAGCGCAGGCGCGGCTCTGTTCCAGAAACGACCGAATCTTCACCAACATGTTCCGATTGAGTTTCATTCCAGAAGCTGGTCCAAGAGTGAGAAAAACTGGCCCATTTTCCACAAGGAGTTCGCCGCCGCTGCCCTAGCCCTCCGCCACTTCCGTCACCTACTCCTCGGCAAGCGGTTCGAGTGAAGAGTTGCAGGAGTTGCAGAGTTGCTTACGGACTCCAAGCCCCTGACAGCGTACTCCACAATGAAGCCCGAGGGTCACATAGCTAAGTTCTGCCTCGTCCTCTCTCAATATGATTTTGATATCAAGTGGATCGAGGGCAGAAAAAATGTGATTGCTGACCTTCTCTCCCGACAATGCCCTACGCCTGAGCCTAAAGAGGATTTTGAAGTTGCAGCAGAAGACCTCATCTCCCCCATCAGCGCCATCGGCGCCTGTCCCGCAGACCAGCCCGCGGTGCAGCAGAGTCGAAGTGGTTGCCTACCCCCTGGGCGCCCGCCCTCTCTCTCTGCAGCAGCTCAGCCCTCTGGACGGTACTACACGCGCAGCCGTGCTGCGGCAGGAATGGCCGACCAACCCCACTTTCCGGCCAGCACGGATGATCCCGCCTCGACCGCTACTGAGGACTCTCCGGCCCTGCAGGACCTGCAAGATACGGTTAAGTCAACATATTCGTTCGAAGACCTGACATCCCTCCTGTCGCCGTGGTCTGTCTCTGACCAAGGCGTGGTTACATCATTCCCGGAATCCTTCCGCGCCCTCCAGCTCACCGATCCGGACTTACATAGCCTGATTTCAGTCCTTGAGTCACCCCAGTCTGCCAACAGGACCTCCCGCAACTACTATCTTCAGAACGGAGTCTTATTCCACACCGGACGCGTCGTAGCCCCACGCTGCATTTACGGTTACAGCAAATGCAAGTTTCTCGGCTACGAACTCCAAGACGGAAAAATTTCTCTTCCTGAATCCCGCCCTAAAAAGATTCGCCAGTTGCAGCCTCCTACTGACTACAAGACCCTGCAATCCGTGTGCGGATTTTTCAACCACCTCCGCCGTTTTGTGCCTCACTACTCGGACATTGCCGCCCCAATACTAGTTCTTCTGGGACGACCCCGTGAGTTCGCTTGTGTCAAGGACAGAAGGCTTTTGAATATCTCAAGACTGTACTCTCTGACAACTTGCCGTTATACAGCTACGATCCGGCCCTTCCGACGTTCTTGTACACGGACGCAAGTCATCAGAGCGCAGGCGCGGCTCTGTTCCAGAAACGACCGAATCTTCACCAACATGTTCCGATTGAGTTTTATTCCAGAAGCTGGTCCAAGAGTGAGAAAAACTGGCCCATTTTCCACAAGGAGTTCGCCGCCGCTGCCCAAGCCCTCCGCCACTTCCGTCACCTACTCCTCGGCAAGCGGTTCGACTGAAGAGTTGCAGGAGTTGCAGAGTTGCTTACGGACTCCAAGCCCCTGACAGCGTACTCCACAATGAAGCCCGAGGGTCACATAGCTAAGTTCTGCCTCGTCCTCTCTCAATATGATTTTGAAATCAAGTGGATCGAGGGCAGAAAAAATGTGATTGCTAACCTTCTCTCCCGACAATGCCCTACGCCTGAGCCTAAAGAGGATTTTGAAGTTGCAGCAGAAGACCTCATCTCCCCCATCAGCGCCATCGGCGCCTGTCCCGCAGACCAGCCCGCGGTGCAGCAGAGTCGAAGTGGTTGCCTACCCCCTGGGCGCCCGCCCTCTCTCTCTGCAGCGGCTCAGCCCTCTGGACGGTACTTCACGCGCAGCCGTGCTGCGGCAGGAATGGCCGACCAACCCCACTTTCCGGCCAGCACGGATGATCCCGCCTCGACCGCTACTGAGGACTCTCCGGCCCTGCAGGACGTACAAGATACGGTTAAGTCAACATATTCGTTCGAAGACCTGACATCCCTCCTGTCGCCGTGGTCTGTCTCTGACCAAGGCGTGGTTACATCATTCCCGGAATCCTTCCGCGCCCTCCAGCTCACCGATCCGGACTTACATAGCCTGATTTCAGTCCTTGAGTCACCCCAGTCTGCCAACAGGGCCTCCCGCAACTACTTCAGAACGGAGTCTTATTCCACAACGGACGCGTCGTAGCCCCACGCTGCATTTACTACCAAGCGTTGGCTACAGCCCACGACCTCGCAGGACATCAAGGACAACCCAAGACGCTACGTGCCATCCTGGACCGTGGCCTCGGGTGGAAGACCCTCCACGCAGACGTCAAGACCTACGTTTCGTCATGTGAGATATGTCAGCTCACCAAACATCCGTCTCGGCCACCCCAAGGACTCCTCCGATCTGTGTCAGCTCAGCACCCTTTCGACTGCCTTGCTATTGACTACTGTGGCCTTGTCACATCCTCTGGACCGCAACAATACAACTATATTCTCCTAATAACGGACTGTTTCAGCCATTTCACATATGCCTTCAAGACCACCAACTCCACCGCCGCCAAGACAATTGAATGCCTGAAGAAACTGTTTTTGCAGAAAGGATTGTGCCGTCGCATCATCCACGACGATGCAACATACTTCACATCCCGTGAATTCAGAGACTTCCTGGCATCCTACAACATCATCCAGATTTCGGCCCCACGCTACGCTCATTGGGTCGTCGGCATCGTGGAGTCACGAGTGGGCATGCTTAAAGCCCTACTCGCCCGGTACTGTTCTAAGGAATCTGACTGGTCTTATTTCCTCGACCTCTGCATTTTCTTTGTCAACAGTGGTCATCTAGACAGCATTGGCACCTCCCCCTTCAAGGCCATGTACGGCGTGCACCCCCTCTGGCCGGCTGACCTCAAGATGATGCCGCCTAAACACATGACACTGCTCCAGCTCCGGGAATCGATCAACCTCATCCGCAAGCACGGCGTGTCCACATGGTCCCGCAGCAGCCGGACCCGGAAGAAGCGGTTTGACAAGGGTCGCCAACAACCGCGATACTACCCACAACAGCAAGTGCGCGTGTACCAGTTCAAACGCCGCTTCGGAGTGCAGAAGTTTGTCTACAATCTCGCCCGCATTGTCTCCCGTGTGTCCTCCGTTGTCTACCTTGTCAAAGCTCTTCGTCGCGGCCGCAAATCTGTTTTCCCAGTTCACATCCGCCATATTGCACCTTACTTCCGCCGCCCTCACTTTGTTTAGCATTTCAGATCCCTTACCATCCCTCTCCTTCCGGTCTTTGAGTATGGAATTCGATTTTACTGTACAGGCTCGGTGGATTGAGTAGCCGATGTCCTCCGCGTTTCATCTAGTAGTATTGTATAACTTCATACCCATATCTCATATCTCCCCCCCCCCTTTTTTTCTCCCTCGCTCATTGCAATATCTAATATTGATCTCTGTTCCATGTTACGGCCGTCCATACTGACTTCACGGACGCTAACTGACCACCCCAGCTGACCACGAAGGGCACCGGACTCAAGTTGACTTTGGCCTCTACTAGACTCCACTGCCGAACAACTACAATTGACAATCTTGTGCCACACTATCGTACTGTGAATAAACCAAAACTTCGTGGTCACCTTCTCCCCAGCACGTTGGCAAAGCTCGAACATCCATTAATTGTGAGGACACAATTTGGTCCTCCGGGGGGCATGCTCACGGCACCACCCGTTTGTAAACATTAAACATACGCCCCGCCGCTCGCCGGCCGAGAGCGCGCAGCGCAGCAGCGCGACGAGTAGTCTCGATCCAGCTAGGCACGCGGACAGACACGCCAACCTGCTAGGGAGTGGACAGAGTGCTGATTCTAGCCAAGTCTATTCTTTCTGAGTACCCCTTTACCTCGCCGCTAGGGGCATAGGCCTAGCAGTCCGCGGCCCCGAGAGTACTCGTATTACTCCTCGAACCCGGTGTAAACAGCATCTAAGTGGACTCAAATTTTAATTAAATTTTCTGAAGGCTCTCCAGTTTAAGAACATAGTAAGTAGTTATTGTAGTACTACCCTGCTCTGTCTTCTTTCCAAAACATGGTTGACCTCTGAAAGTAGTTCACTCTTAAAGTCACATCATTCAATCTCATATTTTTTTAGGCTAAGTTCATTTTAATGACACTATGTTATCCTCTCTTTGGTTTTAGGGCTGCTGATAACACTGAAATGTCACAGGCTGCACTAAAATATTTGTGAACTGTGATTTTTATGATTCCTAAAGTGCCAAATTGGTTTGTGTTTACCAGCATATCCTGGGTAAGTTCTCTTTTTGATGACTCTAGGTATTCATCATTGTATATATATTCTGTCTGAGCACAGTGTTCATTTATTGCAAGCCAAGCCAAACTTGTAAGCAACTGGGTTGACAGAGTGAGTGTAATAATAATTACATGTTGGATTAATGTGTTGTCACGGCGGTAAAGTGTCGCCTCGGCCACCCGGCCGGGCAACGCCCCGCGCGCCCGCCCCACACCTAAAATGCAACCTTTGCTTATTCCGGAACACCAGAGGCAACCGACTGCCGGGCTCGGCCCGAGCTCGTCGGTCGGTGGGTGTACGGCCAAGAGTACGTGTGCGCCCTGAGGGAGGACGGCTACTTTGGTGCGAGCATCTACCAAGAAAATCTTAGGCCGTCTTATTCCTCGTATTCCCTCGCTCCCAGGTCACGAGAGTCAATCAAACCAGCTGCCCCCCAGCAAGTCGCGCACCCCTTCTAAATTACCTGAGTGCGGGTAGCCCGACTCGTATAGTGTATCTATACTTGACTTGGCATCTGTACTACTTTGACACAATTCACTCGAACTTGGCTCTACTTAATTTCTTGGCATAATCACAGCCTTGGCCGAGTTCCTTGTCACTTAGTTTTCTTCTGGATCGTCGAGCTATTGAAGGGAATTTGAAACAATTTCAGTCGTACCTTTCATGATCTTGCATAGACAGAACAATGCTAGCTTACCATTTGTTCCTGCAAGAGCTGGAAATTTTCCAAATCCAAATCAACACTTTCCCTATCCTGAAGGTGAAAGTTGATTTTCCTAAATAGGTTCAGCAATTTAGGGGAGATTGTGGATGATGACCGGGTATTTCTTGGGTGGGTAGTCTTTGTCCCTTTCCTTGGGTTGATCCCAACCATTCCTCTAAATTAAACATAAATGTCATCACTTAAATGCTCTCTGTACTTCAAAGAGAAACATATAACTTACATTGCAACATGTTGTACCTTTGTACAAAGTCCAATGTTAAACTATTTTCCTGTGGGTAATTTATTCCATAAATGTAGTAATAGGAAAATGCTATTGTAAAAGAATCCAGAAAGCTCCTGTTTGATGTTTCAACCTTTTGATCTAGGCACACATAAAATTTTCTTGCTTTATAGAACTTGCCTGTAACAATTTAATTTGATTTTATGAGCTCCACTAAGTAATTTTTTTGTTGGTTTATTTGCAGCAGTACCACCAAAAAAGTAGGAGGAATTCAGTCTTACCCACTGCAAAGATGACAGGCGTTCGAGGAAGGCTATTCATGTCATAAGACTCCTCAAAGTTGTCATAAGTGGTGCCCTCCTACAACACATTTGTATTTTTGATAGATACTTGAAGATATTTGCACAGCATGAGGTTCAGCTGGTGTTCGATGTTTGTCATACAGCTTTTTATTTGATTCATTTCTCTTTTGAATACCCTACAATTCAGAAAGAAATCCATCAAAGGATCTGAATATTCATCCAGAAACTTCTGAATGTTGCCCTTGATGTCTTCACTTGTAAGTGTCTCAAAGTGTGAATTCACTGCTTTCACTTGTAATAAGAAGGGCCGTCTATTTGTTATGTGTGACACATGACACTCTTATATATATCGACTCCATGAGGAATTTTTTGTGCTCTTTTTTGGTGTTCAGCTTTTTGCAACTAAAAAATAACTTTGGAAATAGTATTTATTTCTTTGTGGAGGGTCCCATATGTTGCCTCCAGCAGCTCTGATATTTTTTCCCAGTCCCAGTCCCTCTTGCTAACTGTACAGTACCAGTTCCTGACAATTTTCCTCTTGGGTTTGGTTTGTCTCACCATCTAGAAGAGCTGTCAACCTCCATCTTCGACAGCCATAAGCTCTTTGCTTTTGAATTGGGGGCTCAATTTCTAAATTTGTCCGGTCTTTTCTCTTCGCAGTGTCAAAGCAATCTTTTAACTGTTTTTTTTTTTCAGGGACACCGCCCTGATAGCTGACCGAATAGTAATGTCCCCAAAACTGTCTGGGAACTGACTCTGAATTTTTGAATCTATAGTATCAAACAACTTTCTGGAAGCAAATGGAACTTCGTTTCTGACATCCTCAACTATGCGGCTAACCATTTTCCTTCTGTCTGATTCAGTTGGGATCCGCCCTGCAGAAATTTCCTTCAATAGTGTGGGTGGCATTTTATCCCATCGGACTTTAAACTTAGTCCTGGTTGCCTCCGCAGCCCTTTCTCTAATGGTGCGTCTTTCATTATTTCACCTGTAAATCAGAAACCATAAGTGCTATTTCGTAGACATCACCAATCATATTGACAAAAAATTTTATTTTTGTGTTTCACCCACTATTCTACTTGTGACAACATTTAATTTTTCACCTATTTCAGCAAACTTCTCGGACAGCTCTAGGGCTGTGACCAATGTGTCCAGCAGCTCAGCCTCCATGTCGGGTTTTGCCAACAGTAGCTTGGCTATCACAGCAGCATCCATCTTGAACAGGTAGGTGTTCCCTGATCACAGGGGTAACGTTGGTGTAGAATCATTTTGAGACAATATTTTCCCTGATTTGAGGGAAGTTTTGGTGGCAAAACACCAAATCCTACCTTTAAGAATACAACTCCAAGGTCACAAAAGTCACTGGAGTCCTCAACCTCGTTGACAGTTACGTTTCAAGTCTAAAGGATGTCGGCTCAAGAGCGCGCGCCCCCGTCAGCTGGTCAATCAGCTGTTCAAATGCCTTTTAAAACGGCCCTTTGACTCAGCTTTACCAACTTTAACCCACGTCACGCGCGAGGTCAGAGAACTATTTTATATCAAAACCTGGCTTTTGGAACAGAGTGATTTGTCTTATTAATGTACTAAATATATGTTACATTACATTTAATCATTGCAGTAAATTTCTGGTCTGATCGAATTTTTAAATTTTCTTTCTTGTTGAATCAGTCTCCCTACCCCTCCCCACCCCCCGTTCCCCCTTCCCGCCTCACCTACCCTCCCGCGGCTTCGTGATCCAACGTTTCGGTCCGAGCCTAGCTGAATCTGGAAGTCCTCCTAATCTTGCGCTCTTTCCGTGTTTTGCTTTGATACCAGCTCAAATGACGTCAGCTTTATCATTTTAGGTGCACCTATTACATATTTCACTTTGTTCGTAAGGTGGAGTAGGTTTTTCAAGTTTGTTCGAGGTTTTGTGGGAGCACCTTTAGGTTGTATGTTGGATATGGATGTCTTGCCGTCTACTCTTTAACAGTGCAGAAATTTACCTTAACATCTAGTCTGTACTTATCTTTCTTGGATTGACGAGCTGAAGGATTATCTGTTGTTTGTTAAATTTCTGTGATAGTCCCCTTAGATTTGAGGTTATGGTCGCCAGCAGGTGTGTTCTTAAAGGGAAGGCCCACTTCTTTCGTTTAGGCAGAATCTAAGCCCTATTAATGTACTTCAACATTTTTCTTTTCTCTATTTTACAGACATGGTGACGATATTGTGGCTGAGCCGCATAGGCTGTTACAGTAACCACTGCAATTCTAGGAGGCGCCATGACCGCCACGATGTTTCAGTGGTGATTCATCCAAGCCTGACCCCTCAAATCCTCGACTGCAACAGCCTTGGTTTTTGCCATTGGCTGCTCTCTTACTGGGTGAGTAGTTTGAGTGTAGTGAATCAAGGCCGAATGGTTCTATCCTGCAGGGGTGAGCAGCAAACAACTTTGGGGTGCAGTGCCTTAGCCGTAGCTATTAGGCGAATGGTATTTAATCCTTTTCGCTCTCTACTTTACTGTCATTACATTTTTTCAGAGGCTTCCATCATTGCTGGTGCTCTAGGTGTTGATTACCCTGCAGTTCTGTATCCCAGTCATGAGCGTCCGTGTGGCAATACTTTTACTGATATTTATTCCAATGGAAAGCATTGCTTTAGCCGTTATGCAAATGGTATGTGTAATCCTTTTGGCTCTCTGCTTTACTGCTATGAAATAATTCTATTTTTTAAAAAAAAATTCCAGTGGCTTCCATTAGTGCTAGTACCACAGCTGTTGGTTGTGAATTGAACCCAAACGCTGTAGTTCTGTATTCCAGTCATGAGCGTCCTTGTGGCATTAGTATTACTGATGTTAATTCTCATGCAATGCAGTGCTTCAGCTGTTATGCTAATGGTACATTATTTCAAACAGTGATGTATACTTTTTTTTTGCTTTACTGGTATCTATCAGGTATTATTTTTCTTTTACTAGCTGATGGTGGTATTAGCTATATACCTGTTGCTTATGAACTGGTAATTCAGTGTATGGTTCTATTACAAGCTTTGGGTAAGCTGTATGTTATATTATGAATGGTTGCTCATTAGTAATGTGTCTGTTAATGTCATCCTCTTTGCTTGCAGCTCCTTTGCTCGCCTTGGTGTCTGTGGTTTGGAGGGGCTTGCAAAGGCAATGTTATGGTCGATCCACTTTCAAAATTGCTGCAAGTCACCACCATGTGAACCATCAATCAATGCTCAGAAGTTTGCTGCTTTCCAAGCTTGAACTAGTCGGTTCTGTTACTGCTCCTTTTGATTGGGAACATTGAATTGAATTCTGGACCTCAATATGTCTTCACATGTCTTGAGAAAGATTCTGCACTAGTGATATTAAGGCACACGTGTCACATCAACAGATTCACAATTCAGTTTCAAATTTTCAGTTCACATGCCCTTGGCCTACTTGCCATATTGGCTTTAAGAATGTCAAGGCTGCCTATCAGCATGTGCACATGCAGCACATGGAGAAGCAGCAGGATGTCCACCCAGGCGAAAATCGGTGGCTCTCCGTGAGCTATGGGCGAGCCATGCGCAAGGCTCGCCGCTCGCCCTGCGCCGTATTGGGGTATGGGCGAGCGGCGGCTACGTTCGCGCGTTGTCCTCGGTGAGCGACAAGATAGCTCGCCCGTGGCTCGCGCAGGGCCCTCGGGTTTGCCAGTCGCCGCGCGCGGTAAGAGAGCCGGCGGCGAGCTTCAGCGTCGCCCGCGCAGCGCTGCCCGGGTGAGCCACGGGATCGCTCGCCCGTGGTTCGCGCAGGGCCCCGCGGGCCCCCGGCCGGCCACCGCCCGGGTGTGGCTCGGCGGCGGGCCACGGCCTGGCTCGCCCAGCGCCCTGCGACTGCATCGCGCGCGCGGGGGTTGCCTACGCTCCAGGCGCGCTCAGGCAGCGGCCGGCGAGCCAGCGCGTGGTTCGCCCGCCGCTCACAGCAGAGCCTGCGCGCGGCTCGCGCGTCGCCCTTTACGGAGATCTTCGGACTTAGAAAAATCACGACAGACGCCGGTGAACGCTGATTGGTCGGCTCCTGGCGCGCCGCAGGGGAGTGGGAGGCGGCCGGCTGGAGCAGCACGCCCGCCGGCGCGCAGCCCTTCAAGGCAGCTCGGTAGCGCCGGGGCAGCGTTCGCGCTTTCGGACTATCGGGCGACGGGTTCAAATCCCGTCGGAGTCAGCAGGCGGATGAGCATTCCCGACTGCGGCGGCAGCGCTGACACCTGGCGGCGCTGACGCCTATGGCCGCTGACCACCGACGTTCACGAGTAAAAAAATATTTTTTTCAAAATTTTCCTTGCATATTGCATACTCCCTACGGGGTTGGCGTTCCACTTGCGCAGTGGCATTAGGTCATCAAATTGAAAAATTTTAACGGTGCCCGTCCGGGGCGTGATTTAGCGGCCGGGCCCCGCGCTGGTTCGCCTGCCGCCCGCGCGCCGCCCCCACGGGCCGCGCTGCCGCTGCCGCTCCCCCCACCCCTGCGCCCGCCGGCGGGCGGCGGCTGGCCGCGGCAGGGCGATGCCGTGGCTCGCTCATCGCTCGCCCGTGGCTCTCCGGAGAGCCGAGCGCGGCCATAGCCAGCTCGCCCATCGCTCGCCCGTCGCCCTCCGCCGAGCTATGCGCTGGCCCGTCTCTATGCTGACGTACGGCAGCCCGAGCGTGCGCCATGGCTCACAGTGAGCGATGCGCGAGCGACGCGCGAGCCACCGATTTTCGCCTGGGCAGTATCTGAGCAGTGTCCATCTTTTAAGTCCTCTTATGACATTTCCCAGCATGTGATTCAGCATCTCGAACGTGGTGAAGGTCTGCCAATTAAATGCCCGTTTGGTTGCATTCCAGAAAAGACAGGGCAAACACCAGTTTTCAAAAACAGCCAGCTGTTTCGTTCTCACCTGTCCATCAAACATCAGGGCTGGAAAAGTAACACTGTGAGAACTGCAGTGGGATCTGCTGCTGCCACTTTGTCATCTACCTCCTCAAATCAAAATATGTTGGGAAGCCCTCATGATGGAAATGATTCAATTGATGTTGATGCTAAAGACCGTGAAGACTTGCATCAGTTTCATGATGCTGTAAGTGGTGATGATGATCTGTTCTCTTTTGAAAACGTTGTTTCAAGCATAGCAAAGTTTTATCTCATGCTGGAAGGAGAATTCTTTCTGCCCGTGAGCACTGTCAATAATATATCAGGCTATATACGGTTTATTTCAGAAATGGTTCAAATTAAAGTGGAGGAGGCACTGAAGAAGGAGCTGGATCCTTTAAATTTGACACCAGAGAAGAGGAACCAAAATTTGAAGAGAGTACTGTTTTCAGATCCCTTGTTCGCCACACATCATGAACACTCCCAAGAACCAACACTGACTACGGATGGTCGCCGCAGAACTTTCTATCGTGGCAAATTTGGATATGTGGAAGTAAGGCAAGTCAACGTGTGCACACGTGATTTGTTTGCCAAAATGTATGCACACTATGTTCCAGTGAAAGAAACACTTGAGGTTGTGCATCAAGACAAGAATGTTCAAGAGCAGATTAATTTGTCTTTCAATAAGCCCTCTTCAGACCCTGATCTCATTGATGATTACACTAAGGGATCAGACTTTGTTGTTCTAAATGCTGGTGATCTACCAAAATGCATTGACGTTATGTTTTTTATTGATGCCTTCAATACGGTTAACCCACTTGGAGCAGCAAAAAATCTTTATAAAACTGTTGGGGTATATATGACAATACTTGATCTGAAGCCTTTCAACAGAGCCAAAGTAGATTCCATACATTTGATAATGTTGGTGCAGGAGAAGTACTTTGAGTCATGTAACCATTCGAACTGTAATGAAAGCTGCTCTCACTTACGAAGTTTCAAGAAAATTATTCAGGATCTTAATGACCTGTTCGAAAACGGCATAATGTTTGAATGGCGAGCGTGTCCGAGTGCGGCTGAACTTTGTTGTTGATGACAGTCTCGGAGCACATCAGATTGGTGGACTTCTACGAAATTTCAGTAAGGCCAAATACTTCTGCCGTTTCTGTGAGGTTCATGTGGACGACTTCAAGGCCAACCCTCACAGTTCCATGTGTGAGAGACGCACCGTTTTCCGGTGCGACAATCATGTCCGGCACCTGAAATTGAAGAGGATAGCGGGACAAAGAGTCAAGAGCAATAGAGGACTACGAGTTGGTTCTGATCTGAACCGCATTAAGGGCTTTCACGTTGCCACCCCCTCACTCCCACCCTGCTTGGGACATGATTTATTTGAAGGTGTTGCTACTTGGGACCTGAGGTTTGTGATCAATCATTGTATTGCCAAAAAGTGGTTCAATTACAATGAATTTGTTCAACGTTTAAAGGAGTTCACCAGCAGTGGGTATGACTGTGGCAATAAACCCAAATCTATATCCAAGAAGAGCAAGGAGGGTTTGGGCTTGCATGCTGTTCCGGTGTGGTTTGTTCTCAGGACATTGCCATTCCTCATTGGGGACAAAATTACTGATAAAAAAGATGCGGTCTGGACTCTGTACCTCAAACTAAAGAAGGTTAACAGAGAATATTTGTGCCTCAAAGCTGACCCGTCATCAAATTGAGGAAATGAGAGTCCTCATTTTGGAGTACATGGCCATGAGGAAGGAACTGCAGTTGAAGTTCAAGCCGAAGCATCACTTTTTACTTCATTATGCTGATATTTTCCTGAGGCTGGGGCCATTGATTTTTCTGAGGGGTATGAGATTTGAGAGCATGCATTCCCTTTTTAAGCGGATTGCATTGAATGCCAGGAACTTCATTAACGTCACGCTGACGATGGGGAGGAAGTACCAACTTCGCCTTGCTTATCAATCGACTGGACCTCTGTTCAAGACGGGCGTTATTCCGTCAAGTCTGCAAGTTCAGCTGTGTGATGCAAGGCTTGGTCCGGAGGCAAAGACCTTAGTGCACAATCAGTTTTCTGATGAAGCAGTGGCGCCGGACCAGATTGAGATTGATGGCTTAAAGTTCAATAAGGGAGATTGGGTGTTGTTTGGCTTTGAGGTTCCAAATCAAAGGATATCATTGGAGCAAATTGTCCTGGTAATCAGTGATGGTGCAGACGTTCGTCGAAACTGCATCTGCCACCTTCGTCCCAGCTCTGGGTTTGTACAGGATTAATGAGAATGTAGTCGTACGCTAGTGGCACCAACGTCCATTGAAATTCAGCCGCAACCAGTGTACCAGTACAACAAAGAACTTCATTTTTCTTTAAAGTCCCAATTGCCATTGGTTGCTTAAAATATGAATCTTGTAATGTCTCAATTCAGTTATTTTAGCAAGCCTGAGGTAAGCTGCATGATTTATTTGAACTGTTGCTCATTATTTATTTGTGAGTTGATGTCATCCTCTTTTCTTGCAGCTCCTTTGCTCGCCTTGGTGTTTACAGTTTGGAGGGGCTTTAAAGGACAATGCTATAGTCGCTTTACATTCAAGATCACTGCAAGTTACCACCATGTCAACCATCAATCAATGTTCAGAAGTTTGCTGGTCTCCAAACTTGAGCTGGTGTTTTTGTTACTGCCTCTTTTGATTGGAAACATTGAATCTGGACCTCCATGTTTTCTCATGGCTCCAGAAAGCCTGTGGATTCTGCACCACTTGTAATTGTAATTTGGTAGGTATTTGAACAACGCCATTACATCAATGCATGATTACTAGCATGAGTTTATAATCTTCTTTTTTTTTTTTGCAGTTCCCTTGGCTCACATGGACAACATTTATTTATCATATCTGGATGTCGGTGTGTAGCAGGGGAGGTACCTTTTTTGCCTCTAAAAAAAGTCTGCTCAGCTCATTTCTAAGTGTAAACAAATGCAGACTTGACAGCTATTCAATCCAGTTGCCACTTCTCTCTGTGTGTAAGTGTGAAGACTAGCTTCCATTTGTTTTGATGACTTTTTTAGTTTCTGCAACAAATTAGGTTTTGCTACAGAAAGCTGGACTTGCTGGAGCTTTCAGTGCTGAAAATTGGAGTTCTACCATTGCTTTGGCTAATGCATTTTGGACTCAGATTTCTTGCGCTTGGAATATTGGAGCAAGCGACGTTTGTATTACCACAATGATTCTTCAAAAAGCGAAAGACTTTAACTGGACTCAAATGTGAATTAATTTTTCTTAATGCTCTCCAGTTTCACACACCAAAGTAAGCAGTAATTTTAGTATTTCATTTTTAAAATTTTGAATTAATTTTTATACCTAGTAGTAGTGTATTCTGTCTTGCAGGCAATTAGCAAGAACTAGACCTCCAGAGTGGGCATGGCAGTATACTTAGAGTGGTTTCAAAATTTAACTTAGTTATTGCTAATTTGGCATGAAGAGAGAGTTTCTGACAATGGAAGGTATTAAAATCTTCTAAGTGATGCTTTTACACAAAAACTGTGAGCTGTCCGAATCAGGCCCTTCTGATTATTCATGCTCTCCCAACTTGCATTTCAGATGAATAGGGTTTAGGAGTAGGTATGTATTGTGAACATTGAGAGTTGCAATGCTAAAATTTATCTTGGTGTGATCGATTGCCTTCCGGTTTCCTATGAACTGGTTCTTCAGTGCATGTTCCTTTTGCAACCCATGTGTAAGGTGTACGATATATTTTGAATTGTTGCTCATTATGAATTTGTGAGTCAATGTCATCCTCTTTTCTTGCAGCTCCCTTGCTTGCCTTGGTGTCTGCAGTTTAAAGGGGCTTTCGAAGACAATGTTATGGTCGCTCTACTTTCAAGATCATTGCAAGTCACCACAATGTTAACTATCAATCAGTGTTCACAAGTTTGCTGCTTTCTGAACTTGAGCTGGTAGTTTTTTTTAACGCTCTTTTTGATTGGAAATATTGAATCGAATCCCGGACCTCCATACGTTTTCTCATGGCTTGAGAAAGCCTGTGGATTCTGCACCAATAGGAAGTGTAATATGGTAGGAATTTGAACAACGCCATTACATCAATGGAAGCATGATTGCTGTCATGAGTTCAAATTTTTTTTTTTTAATTCGCAGTTCCCTTGGCTCGCATGGACCGTATTTGTGTATTATTTCTGGATATCAGTGTTTGGCAAGGGGAGGTTCTTCTTGTGCCACTAAAACAAAAGTCTGCTCGGCTCATTTCTAAGTGTAAAACAAAGTCAGACTTGACAGCTATTCAATTAAGTTGCCTCTTCTCTCTCTCTGTGTAAGTGTGAAGACTGTATCCTCCATATATCTTGATGACATATTTATATTTTCCCTAACAAATTGTTTTTTGTTGCAGAAGGTTCTCTGCCTTCCACGCTTGAGCTGGTGGTTCTGTTACTGCTTCTTTTGATTGGAAACATTAAATTGAATCCTGGAGCTTCATATGACTTCACATGTCTTGAGGAAGCCTGTGGATTTTGCACCAGTGATACCAAGGCACATGTGTCCCATCAACAGATTCACCGTTCTGGTTCAAATATTTCTACATGCCCTTGGCATACCTGCAACAATGCTGAAATTTATCTTGGTGTGATTGATTGCTTTCCGGTTTCTTCACATTTTATTTGGTAGGTGTTTGAACAGTGCCATTTCATGATTGCTAGAATGAGTTGTTTTTATTTTTAATTTTTGTAAATTTGCAGTTTCTTTGGCTCGCATGGATCATACTTATTTATCGCTTCTGGATGTCAGTGTTTGGCAAGTGGAGGTACTTCTTTTGCCACTAAAACAAATGTTTGCTCAGCTCATTTTTAAATGTAAAACATATACGGACCTCATCCAGGTGCCACTTCTCTCCCTGTGTAAGTGTGAAGGTTCCAGCTTCCATTTGTTTTGATGAACTTTCCATAGTGTTTCTAACAAATTGGGTCTTGTTGCAGACAGATGTACTGGCTGGAGCTTTCGGTGCTGATAATTGGGTTGTAACCATAGCTTTAGCTGGTGCCTAGTTGACTCGACATTGGATGAATTTCTTGCGCTTGGAATATGGAAGTAAGTCGCGTTTGTATTAACAGAGTGATTTTTTAAAAAATGAAAGCCTTCAACTGGATTCAAATCTGAATTGATTTTTCTTAAGGCTCTCTAGTTCACGACGTAGTAAGTAGTGATTGTGGTATTTCATTTTAATAATTTTGAATTCATTTGTAAACCTAGTACTAGTGTGTTCTGTCTTTAGAAGTATTGTGAATTTTAGGTTGCAGGTATAGTTATCCAATCTGCATCACTTTTGCCATGAATCTATGTGGTGGTGTATCTCCTTATATGTCCCGTGTCAGCAAGTATTTTCATTTCTCTGCTAGAAGTGCGTCCACATTTAGCTGTCATGGAAAGCCACAGCGGCTATGATTTCTAGGTTTGAGTTATAGGTAGGTGATAACTCTATTACCTAAAATAAAGCTAGTGTAATTGTTGCGATGAGTCAATATCGTCTTGTAATCTCTGTTCTTTTCAGTTCTGTTGGAGTTGAATAATTAAATTCTTATTTAAGTGTGACTAAATTTGACAAGCAGAACAACTTCCCATGAAAGGGAATCTCAAAGTAAGACCCGTCTGCTTATTAATTTGTAATTTTGGTTTGCCCCTATGGTAGTTAATTTTGGGAACACTTGAACTCATGTGTTCCCTCATTTCTCTCTGTAGGAGACAAATAATTTTTGGAAACGGGACGGATCATATCCTCATGTTGTAACAAACTTCAGTAGGAAGAATTGGGAACTTCTCTGCGTCTTTAAGTGAAATGGTTAGTTCAATAAGTTTATATTCTCTTCAGTGCTACATATGTGCAAATTTTAATTCTTGGTAACTAATCAAATTAAATTATGTATGTTTTTCTAGGTCCGTGTTTACAATGGACGCCAATCCACCGTCAATGTTTTAGAGGAACATTGGGCATCACATCCTTTTCCTTCATTAAAGTATCTTGGATGGCGGAGGTACATCAAGGAAGTAAAAGAAAGGCTGCTGAAGATTCAGATAATTTTTATAGGGGAAGAAAAGAAGAGGCGAAGCCTGGAGTACAGCTTTCCACCGAGATGAGACTGTGAGCGTTTCGACTGGGGTTTAAATGCCATTACAGGTGGCTTTTTTCCCCTGCTCAATTCTCTGTATTATCTGTAATCGTACTGTGGGCATTAAAAATGTATCCAAGGGTACCCTTTTTGAATATATGGTGGCATTTCTTTGGCATTGATCATCCCATGCCTTTTTAGTACGTCTTTCAGTGCCGAGGATTAGTAAGGAAAGAAAGCAATGACTCCTTATTCGTCAAATAACTAAGATTTTTCATTTGGGGTACAGGGAGCCATTGCTGTATGTCACTTTGTCGTTTCAGAACGAAGAATGTTAGGTTTGAAATGTCGTTTCAGAACGAAGTGCTTCAGTTCTGAATTAATCGAACATTCTTCGTTCTGGAACGACAAAATTTTTAACAGTGTGCCGTCCACGTTTTCCAGGCCGTCAGCTTTCCAACTCCACTGAAAAAGGAAGTTACATCACAGCCCGTAAAGGCGTGGAAACCACGAAGTGCTTCGGATTTCTGGACCCCTAATGCAGAGCTGATTTGATGGATTGGCAAATCTCTCCAAGCCTTCCCGCTTCCAAAACGTACCTACAGCTCCTGTCGAATGTAAAATCATTTTATTCAATAGATTCAGAGGGTTATATTTGTCAAACATAAGCGACTGCTCTCTTTACCTGCAGTCCTACAGCGACTAAAGAAGGACAGTAGGACAGTGCGAGAACAACTTCGTCAGTGTCAGTTGCACGGATTAGTGTGGACTGAAGACCGCTTACGGCCATGTCATACACGTGTGTCAGTAGCCGGGCATCGGCTTCCTCCAGTACTTCGCAGTGGCCTACGGACAGCATAGTGGGGACTACGCCACTGCATTCTATACTTTTTCCAACATTTGTGACAACACTACAGATTTTGATGCCGTTCAAAAAGCCAGCTGACAGGAACGCAGAGAGCTCTGTCTTGTTCAAGTCATTTCTGAGATAGTCTCCCCAATCTTTGGGTATAAAACCTGTAAACAAAATTTTAGTTGTAACACTTTCCACGTTCCTTTGTTATCCGAAAAAAATACTTCTAAACACCTTTTTTAGGAAGGTTTTTCCCCCGAACGCCGGCCCTTCGAGACGCCCGGGCTGTTGATTTTATACTCTGTTCAGAATATAAATCGCACACAAAATCAATGCAAGACGCGCCGAGAGCTACCGCCATTTTCTCTACATGTGGAATCAGCTGGTTGTGCACGTACTCATTGAAACTTTTTATACCGCCTCGAGGAGGCACTTGGTGCACAAGGGAAGCACCGTCGAGCACAACACCCTGACACGAGTTTGGTTGTACCGGACTGGCTACAGTTGACTGTAACATTTTCACAAGTGGTGCCTTATTTCCAGTACGCATTTTGCAATCGGCAGATAGGCATGATGGACATACTTGATTCTCGTAACGAAAGAAAAGTGTGCGGTCTAAACCTCTGACGATGCATGTGATGTACAGGCGCCAAAACAATTGAACGTCCTCTTTCAGACTGACATTTCTTTCGTGTTCTTTCGTTGGATGCAATGGCTTCATTTTGTTAGCAAAAATTTTTACATTACTACGCGTGATTACTTGGTACAAGCCGACATTCGTTGATCTCAGTCGATTGTCCACATAGGCAAGATATTTGTCCCTTGCTTGCTTCACCAGCGAAAAGAGTGCCTTAGAATCATCTGCGGGTTCAGCCTCTCGTGTGTCAACTGCAATCAAGTCAGCACCAAGCTCACTGAAAGGGTTACAAAAATTATTGAAACTGCTTTTCAGGGCGGAGCAATCTTGCTTGAACTGGGTCTGGAATGCACTGTAGTCGTCGTTGTGTTTTGTCCCATGTGCATATTTTTTTCGGCTGAAATTCTTTGACAAGTCGAGTTATTTCAGGACTAGCAAGGATCACTCTTCGGAACGAAGTCGAGTAGTGCGTAACACCGACCACCCCACCAGCATCCTTGAGCTCAGCACTGTGATATTCATGAGACTGGTCGACAGGCAAACTCGAGAATGGATTTCTATTGGACACAAATTTGCCTGAAATACAGAAGCAGAATTAATTTGTGTGATGTTTAGGGTAAGATTAACTGAAGCGATTAAAAATCATACCAGCTCTGAACAGATTTTCGATTTCTGGTGCATTATGCTTTAGAGAGAGATCTTTTAGATGCACTGAAAGCCACCTGGAATAATTTGTGTGGTCGAATACAAACAAGACTGTCCAGGTGAACGCAGAGCGTTCATGGAGAGGATCGTTCTTTAGGTGCACGTACCTTACATGAATTTCTGACGGACTTTTTGTTTTTGGAGTTTTCTAATGGTATCTCACACATGAGCAAAAAGAACCTGTTTGGCGCCATAGGGGGCAGAGGTCAGGGACTCCATATTTTACGCTTCCCTCCCTCCGCCCTCTGCATAGGCAAACGATTGACGAAACACAGTTTCACCAGATTCTGAAATTTTGCACTTCGTGCAATCGCCTTGTTAGACGTGGATTCCAATCGTCAAATTACTCGCGAAAACGCGTGTGCGTGTCTCTCAATGTTCTCACTGCCTGGCCAGGACTTTGACGTGGAGTCCAAATGTCGAACTACTCGCGAGAACGCAACAGAACTGTTGGTCGCTACCGCACCGCCGGCTCAACGCAACACTGGTGCATAATATAATAAAATGTATGCAAGCAACGATACCTAGTGAAGCATTCTTTATTGGCTGAGCGATAGCGAAGCCCTGGACCGACTGGGTCACAAATGTTTTGTCTGTCTGTCTGTCCGCGCGATTTCTCGAGAACGGTTAGTCGTAGATGGCTGAAATTTGGACCATATCTTCCTACCAGCATATCAGAGTCAACCTCACATTTAGGGCACCGTATCTTGGGTAGTTTCTTAGAAAATTTTTACAATTGGTATAAAATGCCAAAAATAAATTATAGGGAAGATTGACTGCGGGGGCGCAGCCCTCTACTATCCCCTCTCACGGCCAAACGAAGGCCCCTATCCAAATTTGCTATAGAACCGACCCTCCGTGGAATGGGACAAGGAATACAGGCTTGTGCATAGTAAACCCCTCCGCGCTCCCCCGTGCTCGAGATCCAAGATGGCGTCCATTTGAAGTAAACATTTGGGAATATCAGGAGAACCGAGCCACCTAGAGAGGTGCGGTTTGCAGCGCTGGCCATCGTAGCGGTTTGGCCATAATTGCGATCTTTTCGCAATGGCACCGGGCTCGAGACCACGCACCCCGTCGTCGAGAGCCACTTTCCATCTTTTAAACGGTACGGTCTAGCGTCGTGCGGTTTTCGACATTGGCCTTTGCGGGCCGCGGCAATGGGAAACAAGAGCACTACGCCAAGCCTACCGCTCTCGAGACCTTGCACCCCGTCCTCGAGAGCCACATTGAAAAACAATTGTTATACGAGTACCAAGTAAGCTATGCGTTTTAGAGATATAAGTTTTGCATTACTGCAGAGGGCATGGGAGGGGGGCTGTGAACGAGTACAGCCACTGGTCTCGAGACTAGGGACCCCGTCCTCGAGGGCCACATGTAACGACCGCTGAAACTCGAGAACTGAGTGTCATAGAAATGCGCTTGCGGCACTGCACCAAGGCATCGTATGAGTAGCGAACGAATACAGCCTCCGGTCTCGATACGAGGAACCCCGTCCTCGAGAGTCGTCGAGCAGCGGATCAGTGACTCGAGACGGTTACGTTAGGTTAGGTTAGCTGGGACCTGGCTAGGTTAGGCTCAGTTAGGTAAGGGTAGTTTAGGAAAGGTTAACGGGCGCCGATGATAAAAAGGCAATGTAAGATACGTCCAGCTGCCACAACATGAGCGTAGCTGCGACCGGGCGGAAACAGCGACGCCCGCAGGGCGTCCTACTGAGTGGTTGGCTTCGCAGGGTCTTACTCGTCAGAAGACAGCCGCCGGCAGGCCAAGGTAGGCGTGCGCCAGGCGTGGAGTGGCGGAACAGTGGTTCGCGCTGAGCGAAGCCTGTTACGCCACGACGCGGTCTGGCGTACGCCTACCTTGTAATTTAAACGAAATTCGAATCCACAAGATACACTCATGAAAACCGCTCTAAACCACATCTGTATCTAGAATGTTTTTAAAGTACATATTTTAACGTTTTACATTCAGAAAAAAATATGGAAAAATGTGAAGCAATATTTTATTTTATCAATCCTCTCACGAAATGCCCAGAACTTAGCCGCTGACGCACAGCAGAGCTCGAATTACTGGTGAGAACGCGACAGAACGTATTGTTGGCCGCTGCCGGAGGCTCGACCCAACACCGTTATACTCGACACCTACGGTCTAAAAAAGTGTAATAACCCCGATATCTTGTGAAATCTTTATTAAAATTTACACAAATTTCGAATCCACGTCACACCGTTGATGCCCCCTTCATACCATATCCGTGCCTTGAATAGTTTTCGAATGCATATTGTAACGTTTTAGATTCAGAAAAAAACTATGGAAAAATTTGAAGCACTATACAATTTAATCAATCCTCTCACCATTTGCCCAGGACTTAGCATCTAGCGCTGACGCCCAGCAGCGGAGCACGCTGTGTGCATTGTTGACTGGGCGCAGCGGCTCGTCACAAGTCAGATGCTCTGCAATCTACGGTCTCTGAATTCCATGAAAGCGATAAACTTGAACTATGTAAAGCGGTAATTTATGTCATTTTCAAAACTACATCGACATGCGATCAAAACGCCACGTAAACGATTTTCTCACGTAACGCGGTTTTCGAGTTGAAAGGGGGTCTTCACATTCAAGGCTAGCGCAAGACTCGTTCTTTTTTGCTTCTACGTCATCGTAGTACGACAAAGCAAAGAACGAGTAAAAACTGATTTTTTGTTTATCTGTTCAAGGTGTTCAATGTTTGAACACCCTGGGGTGTTCAATGTTTGAACACCCTGGGGTGTTCAATGTTTGAACACACTGGAGTGTTCAATGTTTGAACACACTGGGGTGTTCAAGGGTGTTCAGGCTCACCCACCCAACCTGCCGTCAGAGGGGCGTTCGGTGCGACGAAATTAAGAGGAAGCGCCACTAGAGTGCCGAGCTACAGAACTTTCTATTTGGTATATTAAAATTGTTCAGTATTGCACCCCCTATCTGGTTCAGATTCGTTCATGGACCACATTGGCTACTGGTCTATGTCTGCTGGCTTACACAAATCAAAATTGACCAGATTTTCGCGTTTTCCTGAGCACCGGGTCGATGGGGGGCTGAAATATGGGCCATTTCTTACGTGAAAATAGGGGTGTCAAAAAGTGCTCAATGTCTCGGCTCCACACGAAGACCTGAAAATGGGCTGCGGGCCATTTTTTTCTAAATACTCTTAGGAGTAGCTACACAAAGTTTCATGCTTCTATCACAATTTGCAACGTTTTTTTGGTATCTCAAGTGTACCGCTATGGAGCCTGGAGCGCCTGGTTGAGTATCACCATCGCATGCTCGTACAGAAGAGGATAGCGGAACATGGCCAGGTGGCCACTGACCGCACCCAGCACGCAGCTGCCAGGCCCAGGAAGACACGAGCCGCATCCACAGGCCCGTCGCGGGGGTCTTCCACTGTTGGTTCGTTTGGTGCAGATGGATGGGACACGAAAACCGCACCTTTACGCCCGTAGTGGACAACCGTGGTGGCAGGTCCTGTGAGTCGACACGTCCATGGCTCACTGAGGTACGCTGTCGCCTCGTGGATGACTGCTGGGGTGATGTACGGTGTTAGGTCTGTTACGGGGGCCCATGCTTGGCTCCTCATCATTTCCAAGCTGCAGCGCTTGGGAAGGCCCCACATCGATGGATGTGGGACGGTAGTCAGGAGAACGGCTTGCTGCTGCTGAGGTTGACGGTGCATCCACTGCTGTTGGATGAGCAGTACTTTGCTCGCCGACGACGCATGAGGAGGCCGCGTGCTGGAGCCCTATTCCCTATCTCCGCTACCGTTCGGTTCCGTAGGAATCCTTCGGTAGTGACGTCACATTCCGTTCGGTAGCCGAAGTTGCTATTCCGTAAGCTTCCGAAGGCAGTTGCCGAACGGTTTGTCCACCGAATCGTCGACAATTCTACCGACAGGGTATGAGGTCTCGGTAAGGACTTTCCGAGCAAAGTTGGCATTATTGTCGTTTACGGGATGCGCCTAACCCGTTTGAGATGCCGGAAAGAACTTTCATCGGAAAGTACCGGTTGACACCACGACTAGTCCTACGATTGTGTGAGAAACTTCGCCCTTTGATGCGAGCACCACAACAAGGCACAGCTGTGCCACTCGAATTTAAAATAATAAAATAATGCCAGACTCATAGGTTATGGTTACCATACCCATGGTTAAGTTGTTTGTGATTTCAGGTTTTAGTTGCCCTGCATTTTTTTGGCCACGGAAGTGATCAAAAAAGTGTGGCTAGTGACAGCGATCCCACTCAGTCAGCCTGGAGTTAGCAAGTTTATTTCAGAAGTTGTGACTGCACTGAACACTTTACCATTTTTGCAACGCCACGTTTGTTTTCCTGAAACCAATGATCAGAGGAAAGTTCTAATTGAAAGGTATGTGTTTCTCTCATATACAGTGATGATTTGTCCTGCTTCTTTATCAAATTTTCTAACATGTCTTTATTTGTATGTTTTATGTTAATCTTTAGAAATTACCAACGATGCAAGTTTCCCGGTGTGTTGGGGTATGTGGATGGTGCTCACATGCTAATCGTGGCTCCTTCTGTTCATGAAGAACAATATGTTAACAGGCACCAAACCCATTCACTAAATGTTCAAGTAGTAATTCCATGTCCTGCTCATGTTTCATTACATTCGTGATTACATGTTGCTGTGGTTGTGCATGGTGGTGCTTATATTCTTGTGTGTATTTACAGACTGCAGACGCTTGTATGGTGATTTCTAATATGGTGGCCCGATACCCAGGGTCCACTAATGATTCTTTTGTGTGGGCTAACTCTGCAATCAGGCAGAAAATGGAAGACTTATACAGAGGCGGAGAACACTGCTGGTTGATTGGTGTTAGTAGTAATTGGTCAGGATGATTTGGTGTAGAATCCACAAGACTCTGAGTTTTATTGTAAATTTTGCTTTTTTTTTCCTAGGAGATTCTGGTTACCCACATGAGCCTTGGCTTCATGTACCCTTTGCTGATCCTGCCCCAGGTACCCCAGAGGCCAACTTTAATCGAGCACTCCGCATTGACCGCAGTGTGGTTGAAAGAACCATTGGTCATCTTCGAAACAGATTTTGTTGTGTCAGCAAGCATAGAGTTTTAGAATATGCTCCTCAGAAGGCAGGGCAAATTGTTAATTGTGTTGCTGTTCTACACAATCAATGTGTGAGAGGGCACATTCCATTACCGGATGAAGAAGACTCAAGTGATTCTGAAGATGAAAATGAAGCTGTAGTAGAGCAACAGAATAATCCAGCCCCTCGTGACCTACTGCGTACACTGTAAATTCTGGTGCGACAATTGTCGCTCTTAAAAGAGCGACATTGTGTCCCCAATTTCGTCGCTATCCAGAGAGCGACGATTAAAATCGTCACTCTTTTAGAGCGATGTTTCTGAAAAATGGTGCTCTAAAAGAGCGATGCTACGAAAATGTCGCTCTTTTACAGCGACGTGCGTCGCTCGCAGTTAGGGCGACGGCTGTAATATCGCTCTATTACAGCATCGCATTGTACCGTCACCCAAATTAGGCAACGAATGTTTCTTTTCGATTTACAGTGTAATGAAGCAAGACAAGTGAGAGACAGAATTGTGGCTAGGATACCCCCTGTTCAAGTGCAGCCCTTTAATCCCAGACGCAGACATCGCAGGAATTAATTCATTTTATTCTGAATTATCTTTTATCTATTCTGTGATAACTATGTGCAGTAAAATTGCATGCTATTTTTATTCCTCATCTTTTCTTTTTATCACCAATTTGTATCTATTGATATTTTACTTTGACTTTTACATTGATGTCTTCTGTGATTACTATTTATGATATAATAATGTTACTCGCAGTACTTTTATTGTTAATGTAATTATTGCAAAGGGCACCTGAATTAAAACACTTCAGTTGATAAAATAAACCATCATTTACTTCCTAGTTTGAAGAACTTTAAAGAGGCAGACAAAAGTATAAAATAATAATACAAAACTTTATCTCTTAACTTACAGATATAAAGTGGTAATGATCCAGTGACAATCACAGAACGATTAGTTCAAACACTTATCACTATGACAAGAGCAGTGACTAACACAATCAGTTCGTTTTATGCACATAACAAGTCAACGTCATCAGCCCAGTTGAAATGAATGATACATTTTAAGAATAAAAATATCACATCCTCATTAGTCACAGATGTCAATTGAAGGAGGTACAAATTCACATGAAAAAATGACATGTGAACAATCCATTTCAAAATTCAGTAAACTGATAATATATTTTCTTAATAAAAGTAAACAAAATCAGTTAAGGCACATATGAGTCATTAAAATAAAGTAAAACAGTAACATCTTGAGATAAATATCACATCTTTAAAAAATAGCCATGTAAGAGTCAAAACACTCAGATAAAAACACAATCAACACTTATAAAAGTACCCTTTCTAATGCCTCTCAAGATATTTTTGCAGTGCAATCATAGCACTAGAGAAAGCAGAGCAAGCACCCTCCACTGCAGTCAATTGTTTTTTGGAAATTTCAATCCGTTCCTTTAACAACTGCACTTTAACTTCATCAAGTTCAACTTGTTTCTTCGCCACAGCAGTGAGGGTGTTGTCAGACGGCTGACAACAACCCGTATTTAGTTTAAAAGATTTCGCCCCAAATTGTGAGCTGCGCGGCGCGCGGAAAGGTGTGTGCGAAAGGAAAGGGAAGGTTCAGAGCAGCGCGGCGCTCTCCAGCGCTGTCCGTGCGGCCGGCGGCGGGCCGGCCGAGCCGAAGGGCCGAGCGCGGCCGAGGGAGATTCGGAGGGCTTCGGGTCCGCCCGGGTCCGGCGCGGGGACATTAAGTGTAACGGCGGCGCTGCCGGCCTAGGACTAGGGACGGTAGTTGCTGCCTGCGTATCCTTGCAATATAATGATTAACTAAGTAATCCCCCCGTGCTCTCCTTTGACATTGCCCCAAGAACGAGACCTAGTGAAAGCGATTAGAATCTCACCGTCCACGTGACAAACACACACTTAAAGTAGTCGTAGCTGGTACGAGAGGGACGCGCAGCGAGCGGGGCCCCGTGCTCAAGATTTTGCCAAGAGCTAGCCGAGCAGGCCGCTCGCCCACCACCCCTTTGCTGTACCACTACATTTGGCGCCCAACGTTAAAGATCCATGATTAGTAGCTTTAGTACTTCTGTATTTAGAATATTGTGTGTTGTGTTTGCATTGCACAACGTGGCGGTGCAGTTTTGAAGTGCATGTGTTTTGAATTTTTTTCAGTACCATTTCTCTTTGAACCATTTGTTCTTTTTTGTGATTCTGTGAGAATTTCTGCAGGCTATTTAAATACTTAGAGGTCTTGTTTTTGCGGTAATGTCGAGCACGTTTTTCAGTTTTGACTTTTCTTCTGATAATCAATTATTTCCCGGGTAATTTTTAGGTCATTTATGTTTTTCATCATTTATTCAGTGACTTTAGTAAGTTTGCAGGAAGTGCAATTTTTCAAGTCTTTTCAGTGATTTTGTCGTGATGCATTTTGTTTGTAAAATCATGTGCTAACCGTAAATTCAGTGTGGCGGGAGGGCCTTGTCCAGTGTTGTGCGACCGTAGTTTTCTTGTTTTCTGTTTTGTCGTTTTCCAAAATTTTTTTGATTTTTCTTAGTCACACGTATTGTCGTGCTTTTTGTTCCCTTGTCCCGTGCATTGGTATGCAGGGAATTTTGGAAGGGGGGAGATTTGCAGGCCAGCATCGCCTTGGCCGGCACGGCGCGGCGGCGATGGCACGGCGCGGTGGGGACGGCCCGCCGCCCGGACTGGCGCCGGCAGGGAGCTGTCAATCATAAGATTAGGGTCGGCGCGAGGGTCAGCGCACGCTGCGACAACGGTGACTCCCCCACAGCACAAGTAAAGCAGACTAACGGTACCGTGCAAAATGGATACGCAGATAGCGAACGCTATAGAGGCGAGGGTTAAAGATGTGATGCGGATTATTATTGAGTTGGAAAAGTATCACGACATGATTTGGTACTACCGGTTTACTTTTCGATCAGAAGTAATTCAACTGGAGTGGATTATAAATGTTCGCGATTCGCTTTTTGGAAATTTGTTGGATCTCGAGGAATTTAAAAATGAATGTCTTAAGCTGCGCCAAACTTTAAGATTTGGGAACGATCAAGAGCACAACAGTAGACTTACTGCAGTTTGCACTTTGTTTATGAGGTCTTATTTAATACCTAGTATCAATGAGATCTGGCGTGAAGTAGAAGATAAATTTTCGGGCTTCAAAGACAGAGTAAATAGAGATCCAGTTTACAGAATTCAACCGGATGTCGTGGATGTCGCCCCGTGAGTGGGAGCCCTGGCTGAGGACGCGGGCCCCGGGGGGCGGGGGGTCAGTGGATGCACCCCCGGCCGCGGGGCCGCGGCGGGAAGAGAGCCCGGGGAGGCGGAGACGCGTACCCCTTTCCGGGCGGGTGAGTGAGAGGGAGAGTGTGGCGCAAGGGGGAGGCGGCGTCCAGCATGGCGTGGCGCCTGGCGGCCCGAGCGCCAGCGGTGGGTTGCCTACCCAGCAGGCGGTCGGACGGACTGAAGTCCCTCCGCCGGGCGGGAGGCGGACACTTGGGAGTGTGTGTGAGAGTGGCGGGACAGCCCGAGCGCAGGCCGGATGTTCCGGCGCGGCTCTGGAGCCCGCGGTTAGTGTTCAGGGTAGTTTGAGAAAAGGGGGAGGTTGCACCGTTGGAGGCGGCAGTGCAGCAAGCACGGAGGGCGGAGGGACGCGTGAAGCGTCGCCTGCCGTGCCCGAGCCCCACAGCGAGGCAGTCCTGCGTGTGCGGTACGGACGAGGGGCTGCTCTCAAGGCCCCATCCGACCGACACGATTTGTTGGGTTTTGAGGAAAGCAAACGCTTGTCCAGTTTTGAGGTTAGAAGTCTTGCCGATGGACGCGGCGACGCAGCGGGGACGCCCGCGCTGCGTCAGCCGGCCGGTGAAGAAGTTGTTGCGTTCGGTGTCCCCGTGCCGCGGTCCATGTGTGAGCCGCGGGCGTTGGAAACCGAACTGGCGCCGAATGCCAGTGTTATGTGTTTTAACGCCAGGGGTCGCGAGGACGCCGCGGGAACCACCGCGAGCAGTCAGACGACCGGCGGAGAGTCGGCCTACGGGTCCGACAGTGTACTGGGGGGAAGTGGTGCACCTAGCGACCCCCCAGGGAATGGCCCTTGTTTTAGAGCCCCAGAGCATTCGTGCCGAGGGGTCCAGGGCGGGTTTGCACGCGACGTGTGTAAGTGCCGGGCAGGGAAACAAGCTCACCTCACCGGCCATCACGCGGCGCCTTTTGTTCAATTGCGGTGCAGCTTGGTCCAGAGTGACGTCAGTGTTGACGGGCACCTGGACGGCGAAACCGGATATTGTAGTGACGCTGATTCGGAGTATTCGGACGGCGGGTTTAGCGTTCGTGGCCATAGTGGTGCTGTGGTCGGCGACTTTGATTGCAGTTTTGAGTTGGAGGAGACTGTCGAAGGTGTGAGCGCGGCGAGTGTGTGCGGCCGGTCGCGGGGGCTTGTGAGTCCTGGCTGGGGCGGGCGCGCGCGCACGGCGTCAGCGTGTGTGAGTGACGCCGAGAGTCCGTTGGCGGCAGACGAGGCTGAGGCCCGTGGCCGCGGCGGGGACTCGACGGCGTGGCGGGGGGCGCCGGGATGGGAGGCTCCGCGCCGCCCGCGGCCTGTGTGCGCGGAGCTGGGAGGTGGGGGCGCTGAGGAGGCAGCGCCGCCGCGCTCAGCCGCCGCGGGTGTGGCGCGGCCCGAGGAGGGGGACCGCGAGAGGAGCTGGACGACGGGAGTCATCGCCGTCGCCAGCGTGGAGGCTCGGGGAGCCGGAGGGCCCGTGATGGGTCCGGGCGGGGAGGACGTCCGCGGCGCAGGAGAGGCAGCGCCGCGGCCGCCGTCCGCCGCCGAAGGGGTTGGGATCGTGCTGGCCGACGGAGAGCGCGATGACTCGCGGCCTCCGTGGGATCCCGGGGGACCCGGACGGAGCCAGACGGGGGCCAGGCAGCCGGCCGCTGGGCTGGAGGGGCTGCCTACCCTGGAGGGTGCTGTCGCCGAGTCGGAAGGGTTGCCTACCCTCCCGGCGGCAGTGCCGGGAGAGATGGCGACGGGAGTGGAAGACGCGGGCCCGGAGTGGCGGCCCGGGTCCTCGGCTCCTGTGAGGTTGACGGCGTTGGCAGGCCCGACAGGCCAGGGGCCGCCGGCGCCGCAGGGGGGGGGGGGGGAAGGTAGCGGAGCTGCAGCCTCCCCGGGGAAGTGATTGCAGCGGGGGTGGGTGGCTGAGCGCCCTCAGCCCGCGCTGGGCGGCAGAGGCCTGGCGGCCTCGAGTCCGGAAGCCTCCGGACAAGGCTGCGGCAGCAGGCGGTGGGCAGCGGGACGCTGTCCGCGGGTGGGAGAGGCAGGACCCCGTCCTGTCGGCCCCGCGGGAGCCACCGGATAAGTCCACTACAGCGAAGTGGCGAGTAGCTTTAAGTGATAGACTTAAGAGAATGACAGGAGTGTAGAACCCGTTGGCTTGAGATAAATTGAAAATGTATGATGGTAATTTGAATTTGAAGTGTGAAAACTTATTGCAATTGAGTATTCCTTATAGAACTCTGTTGTTTGAGTTTTAATTTTGATCAAACTTAATTTGCAGTAGACCGAGTATTTTATTTTAGAGTCTGAGATTTTAGCTTGAGAAGCACCCAGCTATTGTAAATAGATTTCAGTTACAGATGCGATAACCAAAATTTCATGTGATAAGGAGATTGGAGTACTCGAGTCTTGCTTTGGTGTGCAACGGTATGATAATGGTATCTGGACTCAGCGTAAGATGACAAAATTTAGGTGTTTTGATTTGATTTGTTGTTTGTGCCTTTTGATTTTATTGCTCTGGTTTTTGTGCAAATGCTACACACTTGAACCCCGCTTGTTGACAGTACCACGACGCTGAGCCACGGCGCGCAAGAGATCGAGCGCGGCGCCTCCGGTATGAGAAATCTAAACATTCAGCCCAGCGTGCACCAGCTATCCGTTCTGCAGCGAGGGAGGCTCGATGTCACCTACCCGAGCAGTGGCGCGGCACAAGAGCTACCGGAACACGAAGGATGTGCGGTCCCTCAGCTTACGGCGGAATCAGCTAAGTTCTGCGTATCACGTACGGCGAGGGGGTGTATGAGAAATCTGTGGGGAATGCCGGAGGGCGTCGAGGCGTCGAGGCGCGGCTTAGTTGTCAGAAATGTCTGTTTTTCTCGTTTTAATTTTGTTGGTTCAAAAGATGTGCGCATTGGTGTAACAACTTAGAGCATTAGAAAAAATTTTGGTATTCATGTAGAGTCACTTGTTTGGAATGTATACTTGTGGAAATTACTTGATTCTAGAGTCGGAATTTAATTTTGAGTTTTGTTAATTTGGTCGAGTGACGCAGATTTAATTAATTAGTCCAGTCATCATCGTACCATTGTCACAGTGTAGCAAAAGCACATTCATTATGTCTCTAGAAAAGGGTCTGATAAAATGAATTTTAAAATTTGTTTCACAGTGAGAATTATTCTGAGATATACATGTTAAGCTAAATTCAGTTGTATTTAGTTTGTTAAATTTCGATAACAAGCGTTTCATTTTTGAGAATGTTAACGACTCTTTGTTGCAGAGTCATAACGAGAAATATTTGGAATTGTTTAATGTTTGTCGGTTCAGTGTGAAATAAAATTGTGTAACGATGTATTTTATATTATTAAGTTAGAGAGAATAGAATGGGAAGCAAATGCAAAGTCTGGAAACAAATTCCTTACGGCTTGTCATTGTATTGACCCATATATGTGTGATTTATGTTAATAAGATTCTTACAGTCTTTGGCTTATTTGTGAGTTGTCTGGTGGGTCCAATAAAATTTCATGACAAGATTTTCTCATCCAAGCAACATTTCATAAAATGTAATTGTTCAGTTAGTTTTAAGGAAATTGTGAATTTTGTATATTGACATGGTAGCAAGTACAGATCAGATCCTATCATTCAGCTTTTTTTTTGAATTATTTGGAAATGTTAAGTTTTTAGTAATTGAGTTTTGACTTTGGTAATGTGTTTAGTTTTCTGAGATGCAATTGTGTCAGGGGGAGTGTCGTGATGTCTGAGCCTATCCTGATCTTCAACCGACTATTGAATTTAAAAAGGGGGTTTAGGTTTGAGCGGGGAGGAATGTTGTCAGACGGCTGACAACAACCCGTATTTAGTTTAAAAGATTTCGCCCCAAATTGTGAGCTGCGCGGCGCGTGGAAAGGTGTGTGCGAAAGGAAAGGGAAGGTTCAGAGCAGCGCGGCGCTCTCCAGCGCTGTCCGTGCGGCCGGCGGCGGGCCGGCCGAGCCGAAGGGCCGAGCGCGGCCGAGGGAGATTCGGAGGGCTTCGGGTCCGCCCGGGTCCGGCGCGGGGACAGCGCAGGCAAGGCAGTCCGAAGTTGGGAGTAGAGTAAGAAGGTGTGTAGCGGTAGCGGTAAGGAGTGGAAGATGTAAGTGTAACGGCGGCGCTGCCGGCCTAGGACTAGGGACGGTAGTTGCTGCCTGCGTATCCTTGCAATATAATGATTAACTAAGTAATCCCCCCGTGTTCTCCTTTGACATTGCCCCAAGAACGAGACCTAGTGAAAGCGATTAGAATCTCACCGTCCACGTGACAAACGCACACTTAAAGTAGTCGTAGCTGGTACGAGAGGGACGCGCAGCGAGCGGGCCCCCGTGCTCAAGATTTTGCCAAGAGCTAGCCGAGCAGGCCGCTCGCCCACCACCCCTTTTCTGTACCACTACAAGGGGATCTTCACTCACTCTCTAGGCTGCTTGTCACAGAGGAGCTTTTCTTCCGCTTTCTTGATTGCTTCTTTGCAGTCCCTGATGAAGAACTAGTAGATGAATCACTGACTTCGCGTGCTACATTTGAAGCCTCTATGTCAGGTTCACCATCAAGATTAAATGAAATAGTAACAGTAGTCGGTAGAAAAAATACAAGAGGCTCCTCACTGTTTCCTTACTCGCCTGTAGCTCTTACTGTTGCTGCAGCTGTAGCTGGAGGTGCAGGTGTCAAGGCATCCAGAACATCATGGCCACTTACAATATTAGGGCTCAAAAATCCTAAGAGCTGCTCTTCAAGTGGTGTCAATGGTTTAGCCTTAATACTGCCACCGCCAGTCTTATTTATTTCACGCTTCAGCAATGCAGCTTTGCACTTCACATCACTTCGCCAATCCTGCCAAGACTGGAACAAAGCAAGATAAAACCCAGGTTAGAACTGACACTTGACACGCGCATTTTAAGGCACCATATTGATTAGACCAAAAACAAATTTAAAAACTAAATTGAGCCACTTGTCATCAGACTTTGACACCCCTGTAGACAAGGTAGGCGTACGCCGGACCGCGTCGTGGCGTAACAGGCTCCGCTCATCGCGAATCACTGTTCCGCCACTCCACGCCTGGCGCACGCCTACCTTGGCCTGCCGGCGGCTGCCACTTGGC